>CAUYSK010020208.1:0-14549 GCA_963575035.1 Avahi laniger
GCAATACCTCACAGAACATGAGGTTCAGTAGAAAAGGTAAGGGTTAAGATGATAATTCCAAAGATAATTCATTGATGGGAATTGCAAATGTGTTAAGTTCAGTGAGGAACACAACTAAGATGTTTTATTGAATATAGTGGAGCTGGACAGGAAAAGATTCTCTGACAAATTAACATTTAAGCTTTGCCCTAAAGAATAAATAGGGACCAATCCAGGAAGAGCATCCAAGCATAGAGAAAAGAATGTACAGAAATCTTGAGGTCAAAAGGAGAATGATATGTTCCAAGAACTTAAAGGAGACCGGAAATAGCTGACACTGAGAACTGTGAAGAGAGAATGGAGGTTTAGACAGCAACTTGTGTATACATAACAAAACTGATTCCATAACAGATTTTGTTTATTCTTTTAGCAAATACCCACTGAGAGATGCTATAATTTGAAAACTCAAGTTGAAATTTCATTGTCATTATAATTATATAAAGAGGTGGATCCTTTAAGAAGACATTAGACCATGAGGGCGGGATTGGTGCCATTATGAGAGGGTGAGTTTGGCCCCCTCTTTCTCTCTCGACTCTTCTGCCTTCAGCCATGTGAGAAGGATGCAGCAAAGAAGTGCCATCTTGGAAGCAGAGAAACTGGGCCCTAACTTGCCAGCTTGGACTCCCCAACCTCCAGAACAGTGAGAAAATATGGTTCTGGCTGTTGTAAATTACCCATTCTGTGGTATTCTGTTATAGCAGCACAAATAGACAAGGGCCTACTACGA
Source organism: Avahi laniger (assembly GCA_963575035.1). NCBI lineage: Eukaryota > Metazoa > Chordata > Mammalia > Primates > Indriidae > Avahi > Avahi laniger. The sequence continues at coordinate 767 of CAUYSK010020208.1, forward strand.
ACCAGGAACCATTCAGGTGTTGGCTGTATAGCAGGAAACAATCTCTTTGGGAAGGAAAGGAAAATTATAAAGAAGCACATTTCTAGTGTGTCAGATGTAGTTAATGTTGCGGAGAATGATAAAATAGGCAAGGGAAACAAGAAAGCATGAGGGTTGGAGTTCGGTTACTATTTACATAAGGTGTTAAGCAATTGTTTTACTGATAAGGTGGTGTTTGAACAGACACACAAAGTAAATGTGAGAGAGCAAGCCAAGGGATTATCTATGGGAAGAGCGGGCAGATAGAAAAACAAGTGCAAAGGCCCTGAGGTTAGTGCATAATTGAAGTGCTAAAAGACAGCAGGGCAGCCAGTATGATCCAAGTAATTAAGAGTAGAGTAATAGGAGATGAGATCAGAGAAAGAGTGTGTTTGTGAGTCCAATCATGTAGAACTTCCTATGCCACTGTAAGACTTACTCCAAGTGAAATAAGAAACTTTTAGCAGGTTTTGAGCTGAGGAGTGCCATGATTTAATTCCAATTTAAACAGCTCATTCTGGCTTTTGTGTTGAGTAAGACTGCGGGGGAGAAGAGACCACTTAGGAGGCTATTATCTTTATCCTGAAAGTAATGGGAAATAAAGAGTTTCAAGTCAGAGAGTTACACTTTATTAAAATGCCATAATACATATTCTAATTGTAAGCCTCAGCTTAGCAATTAATTAAAAATACAAACACCTTAGTAAAATTAAGTACTTCCCTATCTTAAACTACTATATTAATTAACTACTGCTAAACTTCACTTTGATTTTTCTTTTTTTCTTTGCTTCCTGTAACTTGTAGCCATTAGGCCTGGTTGCATCTTCTGACTCTCTTCTGATGTTGGAGTAAACCAGACTAATTTTATTTCTAATTACGCTACTAAGAAAACATTTGGACTGCATTTTCCCAGCTTCAAGAAATACCTTGTGTCCCTGAGGCTACCTTGTGTAACAAGTACCTACAACATCAGGGTATAAGAAAAATCTGGCTCTGAGCATCCATTCATCAGTATTGGTAAGAATTGTAATATTCTAGGATTTTCAGCTCTCTGCACTGGGTTGTACAGAATTCCCAGAATTGCGATGTTACCAGAGAATGAAGAGATTTCCGTTCTATCCCAGATATGCGTGATGTGGCTCCCTCCCTGAACTCACATGGGCAGTTTGAACAGAGATGACCCCATTGATGGGACCCACCTGCCCAGTGCCAAACTACATCATGAGGACCCTTCAGTATGGCAATCAAAGCCTTGGTCCTCAGTATTCTATGACGCTGCACCCTTATCTGTGACCCTGCTAGCTCATCAGGGCTTTATTCAAGAGAATTTCCAGTCTTGGCTATCCTTAGAAACCAGCAAACTGCAGTCTTCATTTCCAGATAACCAACAATCTTCCAGGTGAAACTAAAAATCTAGAAAGCCACGCCAGTACCTATGGATTTAGATGTCCCTAAACTAGACAGATCACAACATCTGGTATAGTTTAAAAGACTCTGGATTTGTGTAAAATATTTTTCCTTTCAATTTTTTACGGAATCAGCTAATGAGCTATACAAAATATATGGACTACATATGAGTGAACATTCCACACCCCCTCCATTGGCATCTAAATTGCTCAGAGTGGCTTACCTGAAATCTAGTGGTCAGTGCAGCTCCCTCTAAGTGAGGATTCAGCCAGGTTCAAGGACTCAGGACTTGGACTAACTGCCTTTCTTACCACTAGGCTGGCAGAGAAGCCATGTCAGGACCCAATCATCTTCCTGCTGCCATATTCAGGAAATTCTCATTGCATATATACTTCAGTGTTCTATTTTTTGCAGAACAGTCAAGCTTACACAATGGTTTTGGCCTACCACTCATCCCATATCTCTCCCCTAGACAGCAATAAACCCTCTTTATCAATCTGCTAACAATCTTGGAGAAGGAATGTTCTTCATCAGAAAAAAATATATGCACACAAATATCTCAATAATTCAGCATCTTACATTAGTGTAAGAGAAAAATGGTTGCTGGTCTGTGACATCTCTTCCCTACCTTCTCCCCTTCCAGCTAAGCTGAAAGAATGAGAATGTTTTACCTCCCATACATTTCTGAACATTTTAGGTTGTTTGGTGCAGGGGAGGAAAAGTGTGATACATTTCCTCACCTATCATAAAGTACACAGCCAATAACCCATAACAAAAAGACAGGTTAATAAGAGAAAAATATAAAAAATTTATTTAATCATAGTTTTACATGACATTGGAGACTTCAGAATGAAGACCTCTAATATAGGGGAAGGTATCTGGATTTTATGCTTAGATTCGATGCATCAGGCACAGCTGTGTAGAATGTGATTGGACCAAAAGAGAATGAGCTAATGCTAATAGACTGAGTGGGGAAGCCCAGTAAAGCCTATCTGTTCAGATTCTTCTTGGCTTCTCTGTTGTAGTATTTCTTCCTCCTGGGTATGGTAGGATCTTTCTGGAATGAGGATCTTAAATTCTTTATGGCCAGAAAAGCAGGGTGCAGGGAGAGGTTAGAGTAATATTAAAATTTTTTAGGCTAAAACTGGCTGGCTTTGGGAAAAATAAGTGCTAATTTCTATGGCTCACGTTGGTGAAGAGGAGTTCTATTTTCTATGACTTGCCTTGGGGGGGAATGGAGGAGGAGAGACAGGAGGGCAGAAGGTCAGAGAGAAACTTTGCTTCTGTGGCCTTATTTTGGAATAGATATCATTTTCTAAGTCCCTACATTGGCGTCCTGGGTCTGTGAAATACCCTCTGACTTCTCATTGCCATTTGAGGGAAGTTTTCTTTGACAACTATTTATATTCATTCAAACATCAAATTTTTTGATGAATATCTCGTCCCATAAATGTATTTTTTAAATAATTTTTTATTTAGAAATGTTAGAGGGTACAAGCATTCTTGTTACATGATGAATTGTATAATGTTGAAATGAAGCCTTTAAGTGTGCCTATCACCAGAACAGTGTACACGGTACCCAAGAGACAAGTCCCTTACCCACCTCCCGTCCTCCCCTATTCTTAGTCTCCAATGTTCTTTACTCTACTTTATGACCATGTATACCCATCACTTAGGTCCCCCTATATTAGTGAGAACACGTGGTGTTTGTTTTTTCATTCCTGAGATACTTCCCTTAAGATAATGTTCACCAGTTCCATCCAAGTTGCTGCAAATGACATTACTTCATTCTTTTTTATGGCTGAGAAGTACTACATGGTATATATACTACATTTTCTTTATCCACTCATCAGTGGATGGGCACTTAGGTTGATTCTCCGTCTTTGCAATTGTGAATAGTGCTGCGATAAACATTCGGGTGCAGCTGTCATTTTGATATAATGAATTATTTTACTTTGGGTAGATACCCCATAGTGGGATTGTTGAATCAAATGGTAGGTCTATTTTTAGTTCTTTGAGGGATCTCTGTACTGTTTTCCATAGAGGTTGTTTTAATCTGCAGTCCTACCAACAGCATATAAGCATTTCTTTTTTACCACATCCACTCCAACATCTATTGTTTTTTTTTTATTTTTAATAATGACCATTCTGATAGGGGTAAGGTGTTATCTCATTGTGGTTTTATCTCATTTCCCTATTGATTAGTGATGTTGAGCATTTTTTCATATGTCTGATGGCCATTTGTATATCTTCTTTTGAAAAAACTGTTCATGTCAGTCTCCCGCTTTTTAATGGAGTCATTTTTTTTTCTTACTGATTTGTTTGAGTTCTTTGTAGATTCTGAATATTAGCCCTTTGTCAGATGTATAGTTTGTGAATATCTTCTCCCATTCTGTAGGTTATCTATTTAGTCTGTTGCTTATTTCCTTTGCTGTGCAAAAACTTTTGAATTTAATTAAGTCACATTTATTTATTTTTGTTGTTGCTGTATTTGCCTTTGGGGTCTTACTCATACATTCTTTGCCTAGGCTGATGTATAGAAGAGTTTTTCCTATGGTTTCTTCCAGAATTTTTGTGGTTTCAGATCTTACATTTAGGTCTTTAATTCATCTTGAGTTAATTTTGTGCATGTGGTGAGAGATAGGGATCCTGTTTCATTCTTCAGTATGTGGCTATCCAATTCTTCTGAAACTGTCCCATAACATTGAGAAGGAGGTCACATTCTGTAAATCATTCTACAAAGCTAGTATCACCTTGATACCAAAGCCAGGAAAGGACACAACAAAAAAGGAAAACTATAGAACATAGATGCACATAGATGAACACAGATGCAAAAAGTCCTCAACAAAGTACTAGCCAACTGGATTCAACAGCACATTGAAAAGATAATCCACCATGATCAAGTGGGTTTCATTCCAGGAATGCAAGGATGGTTCAACGTATGCAAATCCATGAATGTGATTCACCACGTTAACAAAAGTAAAAACAAATATCATATAATCATCTCAATAGATAGCAGAAAAAGCATTCAATAAAATCCAGCACCACTTCATGATTAAAAACTCTCAAAAAACTAGGCATAGAAGGAACATACATCAAAATAATAAAAGCTACATATGACAAATCCACAGCCAACATCATACTGAATGGCGAATGTGGAAAAGTTGAAAGTATTCCCACTAAAAATTGGAAGAAGACAAGGTGCCCACTGTCACCATTTCTATTCAACAGAGTACTGGAAGTCCTGGCCAGAGGAATCAGGCAAGAGAATGAAATAAAGAGTATCCATATCAGGAAAGAGGAGGTCAAATTATCCCTGTTTCTCGATGACATGATCCTATCTAGAAAACTTCAAAGACTCCATCAAAAGACTCCTAGAATTGGTAAATTCAGCAAAGTCTCAGGTTATAAAATCAATGTAGACAAATCAGTAGCATTTCTATATACTAATAACAGTCAAGTTGATAGTCAAATCAAGAAGTCAATGCCATTTACAATAGTTGCAAAGAAAATAAAATACCTAGGAATATATTTAACAAAGGTGGTGAAAGATCTCTATAAGGAGAACTACAAAACACGGAAGAAAGAAATATTAGATGACATAAACAAATGGGAAAACATCCCATGCTCATGAATTGAAAGAATCAACATTGATAAAATGTCCATACCGCCCAAAGTGATTAACAGATTCAACTCAATTCCCATCAAAATACAATGTCGTTTTTCACAGATCTAAATTTATTTTCATACTTAGTTTTGTTGATTGTCAACAATTTTAGATCTGGGTCACCATAAAAGACTTAAGAAAGTTTATGCGTTTTAAATTTCAGGAAATAAATACTTAAGCATGAATTTCAACTGAAATATTTGAGAAATAAATGTGCAAAGATCTTACTTAGAACTAACAAAAAGTCTTGTAAGTCCACTTAGAAAATAGAACTATAGGCTATCCCAAGCTGAGGTTGATAAAGAAGATGTCATTTGAGAGGAAATAAGGAAAGTTTCATTCACGCAATGACTATATTTCAAATATCTACCACTAACATTGGCTATATCTGTAGTTCAAACTCTTATTCAGCCTGTGTTTTGATTGGGCTCCTCAGGTTTCATAAGCACGTATCAAGCTCACCTCTGCTTGACTTATTCTTACAGGTATGGCTCTATCATGAATTAGTTAAAAAAAAAAATTTACACTCCAGTGTTTATTCTATTTGATACTTGGCTATAAGAAGCATTTGTGATGGATTAGTTGAAAATTATGAAGTCTTCCTTTACTTTGCCTAATTTCATCCTTGGATCATTTTGGACTGTTACTGAACTGCTATTACAAAACTATGCCTTTGTATCTTGGCAGTTTGGCATTGAAGAAAATGTTTATGAGTAAATATCCCATGTACTGTAATGTAGTTAATTGTAATGAGATTTTTGAGGGCAATGTTTCCCACAAAACATGTTCTCCTTTTATGAGGTCCTAATAGGAATATTTTTATCACATTTCAATAAGAAAGGGGGTATACCTCTCCCTTGTTCATTCTTTTAACAATTTCTAACTGAATCTTCACCACGTGCTAATCACTGTAAAAGACAGTAGGCATACAATGATGATCACAAAGAGACATGATCCTTAACCTCATGGAACATAGAGTTTAATAAGTGAGAGTAAGGAAATATTTATCTTATTTAAAAATGTTGAAATGAAACTGTAATATGTGCTGTGAAATAGAGTTCTGTTTTGCTCTAGGTCACAGATTAAGGGCCTTGACCTATCTCTGAGGTCCTGGAAGAAGTGAAAGTGGAGATGGGAAGTCATGGAAGGGTTTAAGCAGGTTGGGACAGTGTGACACGGTTAGATCTGTGTTCTGAAAAGAACACACAACCGCCATGTGAAGGGAACATTAGGCTTCCCTTTTTGAACAGTCTCCTAGGAAGCACAGATCAAATTTTCAGGCCACTTTTCTCCAAGTTTGTAACACTTGATGACGTTGATTTCAGTTATTAACTTTATCCCTAACTCTATATATTATCTCTTCTTCCCTTATTTTCCCTTTGCTCCATTTTTCTTACTTAGCAATTTTTATTTTGTACGCATCTTTATAATCCATATATTTTGTAGCCTGGGAGAGAAATGAGGAAAGGTACTCATAATAAATAAAATGAAAGAGAATATGTCCTATTTCTGAAAATGTTTACCATGTATTTGAAGAATTAGAGAAAGTGTGGAAGAAATAGCTTTGAAAAATAGAAAATACATAGAAGAGCTGTTACAGATTAATTCACAAATAAGAGAATTTCACTTTTAAATGAAGTAGAATTAAACCAGCAAACCCTACAGAGTGTCTTTTTCATTATAGATAGATTTTATCTCTCATATCTTTCTCTTTTGTTTTTTTTAATCCTGGGACTATTATTCTTTTATTTTGCTAATTGCTTGCTATTAGGCAGTAAACTCACTGAGGAGAGGGATCCTGCATTTTATTTATTTATTTTCTTTAACTATGTTACCCATTATAGCATCTAGTATGATACTAAGGGACTGTTTCTTAAGTAATCTACAGCTATGCATCCAAAAAGTATTTATTCTTTGTCACAGTTTACATTTGTTGTTGGTAGGGCTAGTCTCCTGATATCCAAGCTTTGGCGTATAAAATTGATAGTTGTAATTCTTATTTCTTTTGTGCTTTCCCTCTACTCTCCTTCCTGGTAAGAGTTAAGAAAAGAGCATCATTTGGCAGTGAAAGAGCTAATGTTCCTTCGTAAGATGCTGATGAACATCACCACTAGCTTATACATAAATGCCAGAAAAATGAGTAGATAAGAGAGGCACCCATATTGAATTTTATTTCTCTATTTTCTGCTTATGTTTTTAATTTTATCCCAATGTTTTTGAAGTTCAAAACATACGGGCAACTTTTCCTTTTCATAGCTTAACCTATCAGAAGCACCAAACAGGCTGAGGATGGGGTAAAATGTGCTATGGTAGAAGCTGGAGGCTGTTAACCTTCAGGCCAGTGGAAACACTGAGCAGCAAGGGAAAGCGGATGGAGAGAATCTGGGGTCTTTATGGAAGGTTTTTCTTTTCCCCCTGCAAAAGCAATTTACTTTGTAAAAAATCTACTTTTGTCTTGTTAACCTGGCTTTGAAGAGGAGGGACCCTGAGAAGGAAACAATAGTAGCAGCCAAGTATAAAGGGTAATAAACTCCTATGAGCCTTCCTTCTTTCTTCGGAGTCTGGTTTGGGGCACTGTGAAGGCATACCCCCTGAGGGCGAGGCGTCAGGAGCAATATAGCTTGTGTCTGCTCCCATGTCTTTCAAGATTCAGCTCTGTGTTCACTTGTTCCTTATGATTACGAAGGACCTTTCTGTTGTCCTGACACAACTGGAAGGCATTTCTCTTCACTCTTGGATTATTTCCTTCCTTTTCTTGCCTCCTTCTTGCCTTCCCTCAATACCTCTTTTCCTATTAAAGCTGCCGTAGGAGACTGCCACGTGGCACGTCCTCACAGGGCAGTGGCTTGGAAAGCGGTAGGTGAGCTACTTTGAGGGCTGCAGATCAGAGATTGCACCTTCCCCACTGGGATCTGTGAGCACAGTCGGAAAAACTTTGACCTGATCAGACCTAGAACAGAAACAGTGCAGCACTCAGTGCATTTTCATTAATAGCTAGAAATCCTTGGTTGAGGTTTAAAATATGACTTTTACTTACATGAACACATACTCTGGACTAGAATTCATGAATATCATGGTCATTTGATTAAATATGACAAGTATGTGTGTAGTATTTGGGCTTTTTATATTTCGATTTCAATATTTATTGATCTATACAAATGTATGTGTAATATATATGTCAATATATGTAATATATACATTTATAATATATGTATCAAACAATCACTTAGATCAAGAAACATCAGAGCCAGCACCAAAGGATTCACCTAGCCTTCCTATTACTACCACCCCCTGCGTGTAACCACACTGTGATTTTAAACACGATGAATTTGTTTTGCCTGTTTTTCACCTTTATATCAATGTTATGCTCAATATCAGTTTTGCAAATTCACACACATTGTGCAGTAGTGGTGGATCGTCTGTTCTCATCGCTGTGTCCAGTTATTCTCAAAATGTGATGATAGACCCCTGGTATCAGCAATATTAGAACTTCTTAGAAATGCAAATTTCTAAGCAAATTTTTGATTTGCTGAATCAGAAACTCCAGTATAGGGTATAGCAATCTGTGTTTTAACAAACCTTCCAGATGATTCTAATACTAATTTTTAGAAATATTGCTATGTAGTATTCCATTCTCTATATATACTGTGAAGTATTTATCATTCTACTGTTGATGGGTATCTGAGCTGTTTCTAGTGTAAGGTTATTACAAAGAGCTATGAGTATTCTATTACATATCTTTTGGTGATCATAAAAATGCATTTTTTGTGTGATTATATACCTAGGTTTATAATTTCTGAGTCATAGAATTTTGTTCAGCAATACAGTAGATATACCCATACAGTTTCCAAACGGTTACACTAATTTATACTCACTAGAAGCATATGAGAGCTGTAGTTTCTTAATATTTTCACCAAAAATATACTTGGCATTCATTTTATTTTGAGTCATTCTGAGGGATGGTTGTTATCTTATCGATGTTTTAATATGCATTTCTCTAATGACTAGAGAAATTGAGTGTTTTGTTATAAAATCATTTGCCATTTGTGTGTCTTCTTTATGAAGTGTGAACATTCAAATATTTTCCCATTTTTCTATTAAGTAGTCTCTTTTTATTTCACTGACTTTTAGAAACAAGTCTTTATCAGACAAATGTACGGCAAATATCTTTTCCCACCTTGTGGGATTTGAGGCAATTATATTTTTCATTACAAACATTCCCAAAGTATAAATATGGACTAAATGCCTGCCTTGTAACTTAATAGATTTTTTTCAACATACTTCCCATTTCCTGATTGTTCACTAACTTTCTTTTTTAATGAAACGTTATTACATAAGGTACTGGAGCTTTGTGGCATTGTGTATGGAGCTTAGGTGATGCTGATAAAATCATGCAAAAAGCTGTATGCAATATTTGGGGCAGGCCAGTGTCTCACAGTAAATTCTAAATGCTTTAAATACTCTAACCCTTAGGCATGTGCATCCCCATTCTCTCTGTATCTCATAATCACTGTCCGATCTTCTTTTAAATATGGTTCCTAGGTGACTGGCAAGCAGTCCAGTAATAGGTTATGGATGATAAAGGAGGCATAACAAATCTTTGGGAGAGGAAAAGATGATTTCAATAAACAGAGTGGGGCAATTGGCTGGTTATTTGGATAAAAATCCATTCAGATTCTGATCTCAAGCCATTTATGAAAATAAGTTCCAAGTGGAACAAAAGTTAAATATAAAACTTCTAACCATGAAGAAATAGAAGATAATATTTGTGAATATTTTTCTGATTTCTTTATGTGAAAGGAAATAGCAATGGGAAAGATATACAGATATAACTATATCACAATTTGAAACTTTTGAACTTCTAAAACCAAACTGACTTAAACAGTAAAAAAACAACAAAATGTTATCAAGAAATATGACACAGAGTATATATTCTTAACATATAAATATCACAAACAATTAGGGAAAATATTAAGGACCCAAGAGAGAATTTACAAAAAATTAAGAGGAGCATATTTATAATAACATTCAACTGGCTGTTAAATTAATAGTTGTTTAAAAAAATAAAAGTAAAAACTAGGTGAGGAAGAAAAAAGTCCAAACTCATATACAGTCAAAGGAATACAAATTAATCTTTTTAAAAATTGCATTTTAACATTGTGTGGAGTCTACACTAGCTTTACAACCAAATGTAGTTTGAATTAAGAAAGAAAAATTCTCATGGAGAAGCAAAAATCCAGTTCCTACTGTAGCAAAATGTAAACCCAAGGATAGAAAAGAAAGGCAAGAGTCCCCGCCCCCGCATTCTAGGGAGCAGTGCAAAAAGAAAGGTGTCTTGATGGATGGTCCGTTGACAGCTCTGAGAAGGTGGCCTTTTAGGCTGTGTCAAAAGAAAACAACAGTCAACAACAGTCATAATAATGACAAAAGAGGAAATAAAATAGCAAAGAGAAGATCAGGGGTCATGAGTGTCATTGATTAGAATTAGAAGCAGAGAATAAAAAGCAGGCCAGGGTTTTGCAGTGAAAAAAAGAATCAGTTATTTATTGTATTCAAAATGATCGAGGCACAGGTTAGTGCTAGGCTGACAAAGATGAATGCAGTCTATACCTGCCTTCAAGGAGCTTAGACAGGTTAGCTAATAATTTGAATAATATATTGTTGAAGTGGTTACAATGTCAGCATCTTGAATAGGGTTTTATTAAATCTGCCTGAAGCATTTCCACCTAGCCCCTTGGAAACACTAGCTGTTTCTGCTGTGTGTGTATTTCAATTCATCCTAATAGCTGATCTTTATAATGATGATCCTGATTTATTAGACACAGTGAAATTAAATCAGTACATTTTGTTAAAGATGACAGGGAAATACAAGGTATATTTTAGAAAGTTCTGTAGCAAAACTCACTCAAAAAAAAATGATTCTAGCTCTTACAGAGTTAATCTGCAATTCTCTCTGAGTCAACTGAGAGCTCTGCAAAGCTGAGATTCTATTGCATGTGCTTCTTGAGCATATAGGATTGACTGAAATAGTAAAATGAGATGCTTATTCTGCTACCTTTGGAAGTATAGAACAAAATAAAGAGGGGTGCCTGGAAGAAATAGGCACCTGTTGAAATTTTACAGCATGCAAATATCCTACATGGCAGCCACTGTAGGAAAAGTTAAACAGAAGTGAGGATAAACACTTGACATTTCAGATACCAAAAACAAAAAAAATCTGTTGTTTCCGTGATTAAAATAATTTAGATTATTTTTTGCTTGACTCATCTAAGTAATTACACCTCAAACCTCTACTTTATTTTTTAATCTCACCTATGGTTTCTTATTGTTCATCCCTGAAGAAATAAGTAAAACATTGTAAGACTTATTTGCTTTTTGCAAGACAGAATCTTTTTTTTGTAAAATACTATATTTGGTGATATCATCGAAAACATTATTTTTTTCCTAGAATTAGAAACAGCATTCATTAAAAAAATCTGAAAGTTCATTTCCTTTGCCCATTTGTTGATGGGGTTATTTGATTTTTTCTTGTTGATTTTTTTAATCCCACTTTATTTAATGTTCGCACAACCCCATGCTGTGGAGACGAGGAGGCTGAGGCTCAGGGAGGTTAGGTAACTTGTCCAGCATCACAAAGATAGTAAGTGGCACCACTTAGATGCAACACCAATCTGCTGACCCATTCAGGGTTCCATCCTCTTCCCCATAACCAACAAGATTTTGAATAGGTGACCCTTCTCTCTGGTGATGATTGCATCCTTCCATGCCCCCAATAATCATTATTTTAATAACCAGAATAAGGGCCAGGTGCAGTGGCGCACGCCTGTGTTCCCAGCTACTCAGGAGACTGAGGCAGGAGGATCATTTGAGCTCAGGAGTTTGAGGTTGCAATGAGCTATGATTGGGCCACTACACTCTAGCTCGGGCAACAGACTGAGACTGTCTCCTAAAAAAATAAATAAACAAGGCCGAAGCGGGTGGATCATTTGAGCTCAAGAGTTCAAGACCAGCCTGAACAAGAGTGAGACCCCGTCTCTACTAAAAATAGAAATTAGCTGGACAACTGAAAATATATAGAAGAAATTAGCCAGACATGGTGGCGTGTGCCTGTAGTCCCAGCTACTTGGGAGGCTGAGGCAGAAGGATTGCTTGAGCCCAGGAGTTTGAGGTTGCTGTGAGCTAGGCTGACGCCACAGCACTCTAGCCCAGGCAACAGAATGAGACTCTGTCTCAAAAAAATAAAAATAATAAATAAATGAATAAATAAACAAAAAAAAAAAACCAGAATAATGTCTGCCCCATAAAGTTTTCCCTTTCCTTGACTGTGATTTAGGTATTTCTCACATTCTTTCATGGCCCTGGGTAAGATTTATTTGGGCCAAAAAAACTTTATTTAGAGCAAGCAAGTGCATTCCTTCAAACTCTCAACCAATCTTGATTTTTTTTTATTTCTGCATATTATGGAGGTATAAATGTTTAGGTTATGTATTTTACCCTTGTCCCCCCACCCCGAGTCAGAGCTTCAAGCATGTCCATCCCCCAGATGGTGGACATCACACTCATTATGTAGGTATATACCTATCCCCTCCTTCTCCCTCCCATTTGCCTGACACCCAATAAATGTTGTTCCTATATGTGCACTTAAGTTTTGATCAGTGAAACCAATTTGCTGGTGAGTACATGTAGTGCTTATTTTTCCATTCTTGGGATACTTCACTTAGTAGAATGGGTTCCAGCTCTATCCAGAAAAATACAAGAGGTGCTATATCACCATTGTTTTTTGTGGCTGAGTAGAACTCCATGGTATACATATACCACATTTTATTAATTCACTCATGTATTGATGGGCACTTGCGTTGTTTGCACATCTTTGCAATTGTGAATTGTGCTGCTTTAAACATTCGAGTGCAGGTGTCTTTTTTATGGAATGTCTTTTGTTCTTTTGGGTAGATGCCCAGTAATGGGATTGCTGGATCAAATGATAGATCTACTTGTATCTCTTTGAGGTATGTCCATATTGCTTTCCACAGAGGTTGCACTAGTTTGCAGTCCCACCAGCAGTGTATGAGTGTTCCTGTCTCTCCACATCCACACCAACATTTATTGTTTTGGGACTTTTTGATAAAGGCCAGTCTCACTGGGGATAAGGGATATCTCATTGTGGTTTTGATTTGCATTTCCCTGATGATTAGAGATGTTGAGCATTTTTCCATATGTTTCTTGGCCATTATTCTGTCTTCTTTTGAAAAGTTTCTGGTCGTGTCCTTTGCCCACTTTTTGATAGGGTTGTTTGATTTTTTCTTGCTGATTTTCCTGAGTTCTAAATAGATTCTAGTTATCAGCCCTTTATCGAATGTGTAGCATGTGAAAATTTTCTCCCATTCTGTAGGTTGTCTGTTTGCTCTCGTGACAGTTTCATTGGCTGTGCAGAAGCTTTTTAATTTGATCAGGTCCCATTTATTTATTTTTGTTGTTGCTGTGATTGCCTTTGGGATCTTCTTCATAAATTCTTTGCCTAGGCCAATGTCTATAAGAGTTTTTCCAACATTTTCTTCTAGAATTCTAAGTTTCACATCGTAGGTTTAAGTCTGTTACCCACTGTGTGTTGACTTTTGTGAGAGGTGAAACGTGTGGATCCTGATTCAGTCTTCTACCTGCGGCTATCCAGTTTTCCCAGCACCATTTATTGAAT
>CAUYSK010020212.1:0-23721 GCA_963575035.1 Avahi laniger
TACTATTCAACTTTAAGAAACAATGGTGATATAGCACCTCTTGTATACTCCTGGATAGAGCTGGAATGCATTCTACTAAGTGAGGTATCCCAAGAATGGAAAGACAAGCACCACATGTACTCACCATCAAATTGGTATTAACTGATCAGTACATAAGTGCACATATAAGAATAACATCTATTGGATGTTGGGCGGGGGGAGAGGGGACGGGTATACACATACACAAAGAGTGCAATGCGCACCACTCGAAGGATGGACATATTTGAAACTCGGACTTAGGAGGGGAGGGCAACATACGTAACCTAAACATCTGTACCCCCATAATATGCTGAAATAAAAAAACAAAAAAGACCTTGGGTCTGTGGAGTACTTTTATTTAAATCCTGAGGCACAGATGGGTAAGAGGGAAAGCTCTGAGCACACACACGTGGCTTTTAGTCCTGACTCTGCAACACAGGATGTGTATGACTTTGGGCAAGCCCAATAAGGACAAACCCATTCCACCTTTGTGAAATAGAAAAGAATTAGAATTGAAGGAGATAGTGCCTGCAGAGGGGTTATCCCAGCATCTGAACATGGTAAATCCTCAAGAAACAGCAGCTCTTAAGATGGCCGTGTTGGGAGAATTCCTACTACCTCAAACAAGCTGATAAAGACATAGCATACGTATCTGACTCAGAAGGAGATGGAGACTGGTGTAGCTTCCGCACTGCAGAGTCTATGCCCCTGATGTTCGGGCACTACCTTGGGCTACATTACCCAGGTAGACACATTAAAAAAAGAAATTTCAGGAGTGGCAAATTCCTTGTCGCTGTGGTGTGTGCCTCAAAAGAACCATGCAGCAACACTGAGCACCAGCTAAGAGCTCCAGCTCTGGGGAAACAGACAAATTTGGATTCCACACCCAACTCTGTCCAGTAAGTACCAGCACGCAGCCTTGAGCACCTACTAGTCCTCCGTAAGTGTAAGTCATGTGTGTAAAATAAGGATCAGCAGAGCTCTACCTGCTGTGAGAAGTAAATGAAACAATATACATATGTAAAGCTAAGCATCACGATGCCCGTCACATCAAACACAAAAAAGCTAATTAGAGGAATTACGGTAATCAGGCCTGCTGTTCACTGTCTTCCTCCCACCTCCTCGCCTCTTTAAGGTTGGCCATAGCCACGTGACTTCTCTGCCAAAGAGATGTGAGTGGAAGGGATCCATGCCCCCTCCGGGCGAAAGCCCTGTCATATACCATGTCCTGTCACATACCACGTCAAAGCCCTGTCATATATCATGTTCTCTTCTTCCCAACACAAGGGCCCCCAACATTCAAGGTGACAGTGGTCCCAGAAATCAATCAGACTGCCACCCAGGGTGAGAATTACTCAGAACACTGCCTTGGGCAACCCCAGATGTGCATGAAGCGTGAATGAGAAACAGACATGTGTTGTTTGTAGCTACAAGATTTAGGGGTTGTTTATTACTGCAACCTGACCCATAGGGACTGATGCAGATATTATTAATATTATGAGTAATTTATCAGCCTAGTTCAGTAAAGCTGGAAAAAAAGATCCCAGTTTTTGATCAAAACATTAATAACAATTTTTATGATGAGGACATCTTCAATTATAGTAGGTTGTTAAGAGAAAGACAATGGGAAGTTGAAGACTGTGTTGCAGACCCCCTAGGAACCGTCTCTGCTTTCTCCCTTGGATAACATCAGGGCCTCAGTGAGGCCAAATCTGATTTGGGAACCAGGAGAACCCAATTCCCCGCACATCCTCCTATCACACCCTGCAATCCACAAGGAGGGTGATATGAATATCTTGAGGATGAATGAATAACAGGGTCTCAAAAGGATGGGGCTGACATCTCGGTGCCTGTGGGACCCTACCTGTGGGTCTCCCTGCGCTACTGCTCAGCTGGGCACCTGGAGAGAAATCTCGCCAGGGAACACTGCATAGAGATAGAATTGAACCACTCCTGCCCTGCGCCCACACCCCACCTTCCAGAAGTTTCCGTATCACCAACTGAGTCAATTAGGAAGAGAATGGTGTGGACTCGCCCCACCAATCCATAAACCCACCAGAAAGACTGGAAATTCTTCAGTACAATGTAAGTTAGAAAAGGAATGCTTGATTTAGGACTAGACATGACTAAGGAAAATTCAGAAAGATTGTTGCCAAAGTAACTGGTCTTTGGTTTGATTAGAAAAATAAGCAAGGGAGATTTATTTTTTAATATCCAAAATCTGCATCATAACTGAGTTTTATAGGTCTATGCTTATTATGTTGAATAATGTTGCTATTAACAGTCTTTTCATCCGATAAGTCTGTATGTATCCCTTTTAACAAGATTCATTAAATACCTAGCTGAACGATACAGTTACAAGCAAACTCATTTACTCAAAATTAAATGCTCTGTGATATGTTTTTATTTCCAATTTTGCTTAAAGGAAGAACGCAGAAAAGCAGGAAAAGTAACAACCTGCTACTCTTAATAAAATGATTGGATACTCTTTACAGTGTAAGATCTATAATGCAAATTATTAAAAACAGAGCTTTTACATTTTTAAAATACATTTTTTAAACAAATTATCGACTATGAACTCATTACTTTTGTCTCTCAAAATATAGACAGCTGGTCCTGTTTTCTAAAGGCATTTGTCCTGTGGGAAATTTTTCCTTTCACTTTTTCTCTAAAAGCTCAGCAGCATGTGATTTTGTTTTTGCTTTTGTTTTCTGCTATCTGCCTCGTGACCTTTTGAGTACAGAAAAGACATCATATAGAGCTCTGGAAGATTTTTTGTTTTGATTTTTGTTCTTTTATGGCACCCCCTGACAGCATTACGTGGCTTTGGAAATCGATTCTGTGCTGCAAGAATGAGGAGTGGAGGGAAAATTCCTGCGCTGTGTTCAAAGAACAGAGTCAGTTCTAAGGAGGCTGTATGGGATTTTTCCCCCTGGTTGCTCTACAGCCACAGAAACAATCCTTAGCTCAGTCTGGGGCAGCAGCCAAAGGAATTGTTTAAAACAGCAGATCCTGGGTGGGGACACGAGAGTTGGGGGGTGATGGGGGGATCGGCCAAAGAAAGCTGCATAATGATAATTTTTGTTCACTTCCAGATATTTCCATAATGTTTTCATAGCTTTATTTTTCTTCATTGTGTAAGTTACATATGGCCACTGGAGAAAATTTAGAAAAATATAATAAAATAAAGTAAAAATAAAATCATTCATAACCTGACTACCAAGAGATAATCATCATTATTATTTTGTGCATTTCTTTCCAGTCTTCTCTCTATATATAATTAGTTTTAGAAATATATATGCAAACACATGAAATACAAACATTTATACAGAATTGCTATTTATTGAATAAGATATGTATAGGGTACATTTTCATGCATATGAAGTCAAATCCTGTAAAAGCAGGACAGTACCAACTGCATAATATTCACGTCACGTATGCAGCACTGTTCATTTCATCATTTCCTTACTGGTGGTCATTTCTTTACTCCGAATTTAAATTGTGTATTTTTTTCTGTCCTTTGTTTAGTTCCATAATAAACAAGAACTATAACCATCAGCAGGAAAAAAGAACTACCAGATCACCTTGTCATGTGAAGGATTTAAAATAATAATAAAAAATAATTAATTCTATTTTTGCCAGTTTTGCCAGTGAATTAATTACACAGCTTTAAGTAACACAACCTATTGGTTGAATGTGGAAATCATCAGTAAAAATGAGGACTCCCACCTGACCAACAAGCCAATGAAGTACATTAAAACAGTGGGGTGCTGTGACGTGGGCTCTGACTCTCCTGGGACAGACACTCGGGGATCCGATTGGGCTGCCAGACCACGCAGCCAGTCCAAGGAAGAGAGCAGGCAGGGCATAAAGATTTTATCCCCGAATTTATCTCCATCTAGGGCTGAGTATATTAACTGGGGAGAGGAGTGAGGAGGGGAAGAAAAGAGGAGATGGAGAAAGATGGAGGAAGGAGACTGGGGAAAGGACCGAAGGAGAAGAGGAAAAGCTAGCTCAGGGGGAAGGGCGCGGGGCAGGTGGCATGCACAGTCCAACGTGGGCTGGCAACAGGGCTTCTGGAGGAAGCCCAGCCCTGCAGACTGGCAGAGCACAAGGGCACTGGGACGTCACCACCCAAGCGCTGGAGAACCAGCATGCTCTCCTGAGCTGCAGGGAGGGAGGCAGATAAGCAGCGCAGGAGTCCAGGTGCCAGAGGCTGGAAGGGCAGAGTTGGGAAGAGGTAATTGGAAGACAGAGAGACACCACAGAGCCCAAAGGTGCTGGATGATAGCAAAGTCATTCAACAGACGGGAATTAAATGCCACTCCACGCAACGTGCCATTGTTTGCTATGGAGCATGCAAGATATAGATCATAGACATCCACCCTCAAAACACAGTGTCAAAGAGATTTAATTCTATAAAGGTGACAGAGAATGTGGTAAAGGAGGAGCTGATAAAGTCTGTGCATGCCGAGGGAGAGCAGGCCTCTCCAAGGTGAAGAGCTCAGTCCCTTGGGGTTGGGTCCCAATGACCAAGGAGTCAGCGAGCAGAAAGGCCCTTACCCTGGGTCAGAGCATCCCAAGAACCGCTGCCCTCATGCACCCGTCTGAGGCCAAGTTTGAACACAGCATGCAGAGTGGGGCTGAGCCTGAGGCTAAGGCGAAACCAAAACATCTGCCTGCCAGGTGAAAGGGGTTTCCAGGGAGGAGTCAGACACACATGGGGACACCAGCTGTGACAGACATGAATCAAAGGCAAGGACAGAAGCTTCCCACCAGGAAATAGAAGTCTGGCTTGAAAAAGACCCAGGAGCAAATAGGCACATTTGAGAATCATGCTTTTCTTTTCTTTTCTTTTTCCTCTAAGGGCATCCTGGTATTTCATCTGACAGTCTGCACATGTTTTAAAGAATTATCCATTCACTAAGAAATTACAAGAGGACTATCCACCATGTGCAAAGCACAATGGGATGTGTCTTCTTCTACCTCAAAGTAAACTGGATGTTGCCTGTGGTCTCAGAATGTTTCCATCATCAGGGTAGAGATGGCTCCTTCCACTCTGTACAGCGGTGATGAGTGTAGTGGAGCTTACGGCCATCTGCACAGCCTCCTGCCACCTGACCCTGCCAACCTCTTCCGCCTCCACCCCTCGCCCAGGACTCTAACCACGCTGGCCCCCTGCAACCAACCACCATGGGCCACTGGCATCTTAAACTCGTGAGCCTTTTCCTACGTCTGAGACTTCACGTGCTGCAACTCGTCCATTCTTATACCTTTGATTCCTTTCATTCTTCACATCTACTTTTATTTTATTATTATTATTATTATTTTCTAGAGGAGAGGTCTCACTATGTTGCCCAGGCTGGGCAACTCTTGAGCAACTCTTGAGCTCAAGCAATCCTCCCATCTCAACCTCCTGAGTTGGTTAAAAAGCTCTCACATCTACTTAAAAATGTGATGTCCTCAAGGAGGCTTTGTGAACAGCCCTGTCAAAATCTTCACCATGCCCATCCCTATGGCCCTCAGCTCGAGTTTTACTATATATTCAAGTTTTTGTTTCCTTATTTGTTTTCTATTTTCTGAAATAGACTTTCCAAAGAAAGGGCCATGTCCTTCTTAGTCACGGATGCTTATCACATAGTAGGCCTCCGTGAGTACATTCTCCAATTTCAATGTATCAGCCAGAACATGCACAGAATAAGTTTTAATGAAAACACAGCCATTAAAATAACATTTATTTTCCATTTCATAATATTTTAAATGATTTTAGAAATATACGAGAATAATTCATCTGCACGGCACCCAATGATATTATTTCTATTTTAACCTAATTGTCCTGAGCAGCGAAGTAACTAAGGACCCAAAAGTGGAAAATGTCGTTACTTTGGCCAATAGATATTTTTAACAGTTTGACTGGAAGCTACACTACAGCAGAAAAAATGTTTCATTCATATTTGTATTGTTAGTGCCAAGCAGAGCTCCTGGTAATTAATAGGTGCTCAATAAATGTACTTTTAATTGAAAGTCTTTTCTATTTTAAACTAATACATGGCAATTATCTTTAAAAATATGGAATCACATAAGGTGAAGAGAAAATCTCCTGTGCATCCCTCCAGTACAACTCTTTTTACAGAGGTAGCCAGAAAGCAAGTCAATATATATTCTTTCGGATTTTTTCCATGCATTTATGACCAAAAATGCATATGCAAGAAGATGTTAGGCTACACATGCTGTTTTATAACTTGCCTCATTCACTCAAAATAGTATAACTATGTTTCCACGTTTGCAAAAATAGATACAACCCATTCGTTTTAAAGATCTTATATTATACCATACTTTATTTAACCAGGTCTCTTCTGTGGGCATTTAGGTTTTTTCCACTGATAAAAATAAACAAAAAAGCAATAAGCATCTGCCATTGCACAGTTAAATAGCCATAAATACAGGGTGAATTCCTAGAAGTGGAATCGCCAGGTCAGTTAATATTGCCAGAGACATTAAAGCGCCCAATGGCTGTTACATTCACATCCGCCCTTGCACACACTGGGGATTTCCTCGAGAAAAGCTAAAGAAGACTGATGCCTCCATGCCAGCCACCAGGAGGGGTGTGGGCAGAGTAACAGCCCTCTGCGCAGTGGCTGGAGCGGGGCGGGATTCTCACACATGCACAGCCCAAACCTCCCTAAGCTGGGCTCTCCAGCCCAATCGGCCTAACTCACCCCTAACCTTGCTTCTGGAAAATATACCTTATTTTTTTTAAATGCATGTTCACCATTTCAGTTGCTATACTTCATTGGTTTTTACCATAACATCTAGTAATATAAAATAAAAACACTCATTGTCATTAGAAAACGGCAGAGCTGCTCTTGAGTTAGGTAGGGGTGGAGGACACAGCAGAGCAGCAGGTAGTGGGACTAGCGGGGCAGCGCAGTCCCTGCAGCTCGTAAGTGTTCAGCTTGGAGTGCCGGACGCAGGGCTTACCACTTCCGAACCTCAGTTTCCTCGTCTCTAACAACCTCCACCCATAGGCATGTTACGGGGGTAGGAAAATCTATATACCTGCTCTTTAATATAATCCAAAAATGGAAGTGGTTATCGCTGGCAATGAGTGAGGCATTCGTGGTAAGGAGTAGAATCCTTCTTCAGGTATTAATCCTCACTTCACACCAGGAACTCAGAACGAGAGGAATCTTTCTCTATTTCCCCACCAGGAGTCATGAATACAGCCTGTTCCCCTTGAGTAGCACCTCAGGTTGGGTGGCACCCTGGGGACACTCTCACACCAGCGCCACCAGACAGTGCTGACAAGTGAATACCAAGGATGCAGGGCGCTGGCCATTCCGCACACTGTGATAGAGGAGGAAATGGGTAAGTATGATGGGGATGCAAAAATTACTTCTCAAATGAAAGAATGAATGAGATGCCTACCCAAAAAGCTCTCTCATAAATGTTCTTTTTCTTTCTCCTTTGGAGAATCAGTTTACCAGGAGTTCTCAGCCATAGCTTTATTGACATTTGGGACCAGATGGTTGGAGGCCATCTTCATGCACGGTAGGCCAGCATCCCTGGCCTCTGTGTACTAAACGCTAATAGTACATACACCTGAAAGCTGTGACAACTAAAACTGTCTCTGGACATTTCCAAATGTCCCTTGGAGGGCAAAACTGTCCCTAGTTAAACACCATTGGTTTAGACTACAGGAAAACAACCAAATATATTTTTCTTTATCGAAAAAATATATAAGGCTGAAAATAGTTTAATTTTGTATTAAGTTCCTGAATCCAAAGCTGTTTTGAAAGCTATGCCAATAATATAAGCCATAAGTTAGCGAAGCAAGTCCTCAGGGCAATTTACAACTGATTGGAGAATATTAACCGCCTGAGTCAAATCAGGCGTTAGCTGCTGCTGATCTGGAGCGGATGGGGCATTAATAATTCAATATAGGAAAAGCTGCAGGCGATGAGACCCCAGAGTTATTTATTTGGCCAATTAGATTCATTTTTGGTGGCAACCCTGCTTTTGTGAGCGTGAATACTCCATGTGTATTTTTCAATTAATCAGGAAAATTGTACATCGCAAATCTGCTCTTATTGCCTTTCAGCTGGAAGATGTGCAGTGCAAGTGGTCCTCGAGCCTGTGGAGGAGGGACATGTGCTGGCAACAGCCATAGACACATAACTTACACGCCTGGCACGGAGCAGACCGGCGCGTGGAGAGGCGTGTAAATTAGGCGTGGCGGCCTCGGCCCTCACCACTCCTCTCCTAACTTTCCAACCTCAATCCAGGGCAAGAAAGGGATGAATCTCATCAGGTAAAATTTAGAGATGCTGACATGTGGACATGCACCATTTATTACCAGTAGTAATGAACGATCCTATCTTAACCACTAAGAGACTGGAAAACATGATATAAAATATACGTCTGGTGTAGCAAATGCAAAACTTGCCCTGCTTAGACTTTGCTCACAATTTGGGGTATGGAATCTACCGTGGGTCCCTGAAGTAGACCTATTTTGTTGGTTCATTTTGGTCCAGATCACAATGTGAATGTTTCCATATCATCCTTTGGTGGCCAATGGGTGAGTCCACTCGGAGTCCCACAAGCAGCGATGGCCAAGTTGGGATTTTAAAAAAAAAGCATCGCTAAGAAGATCTAAACCTACTTAGTTCTGTTCATTGGGACAAACCCTTAGGAGTTCTAGAGATTTCTGCCTAAGCAAGCTGCTAGAGATTGTTTTTTCTTAGTTATTTATAATCTTAATTTTTCCATTTCTAATCTATATTGCACTTCCTTTCCCTTCCTCTCTGTCCTTTTTCTCTTTTGGTTCTGCTCATTTGTTCAGAGGCCAGACTCTATAACAATTAGAGGAGCCTGCATGCTCTGGGGCTTTCCAGGAGCTCACAGAAAGGTCACTGACAAGATTCCAGGGAGAGGATGCTTCCTATCACTGACTTGGCCTCGCTGTCTGAACAGGGGCCGTCCCATCACGGGAAGTAGGAATTGTAAAGCACACACCTCTCCTGCCACCTGGAGACCCGGGCCGGCAAGTCCCCCAAAGGGAGCACGAAGTGGAAATCACATCTCCCAGCCTCTTTCATCTCACCGAAATGAAACCGATGGTTCAGTAAACAAAACATAAAGAGTCCCAGCTCCCCAGGAAATTTCACTGACCCCAAAAATGATCTTTGTCAACCCTAACATACTTTTCTTTTCTCTTTTAATGTGACTTTGGTGGTGCTCACCAAGCCAGGGGGGCTGGAGAGCGGGACACAGTGAGCGCGCTGTGGGCTGAGAGCTGAACGGTGCCTGACGCTCCACCCCGCGAAGTCACGGATCTGTGTCACTCCAGAAGATCCGGGATATCTATGGTGAGTGTTCAAATGTGGCACGTAGAAAAAACATCGCATTAATTCAGCACAGTCATGGGGGCTACTATCAGGGCAATTGGAGGCCCACTGAGGCAGAACAGCAGCTTACAGGAATGGCAATCAGGGCAAATACATTCTGGTTGAGGGAGGGAGAAAAATCAAAAACGCAAGACATTACCTAGCGCAGGTAACCCTATAGGCCAATGGCCTGGGTGGGTGGGAGGTGGGAGGGGAAACAGCCCTTTGTGGTCATCCAGCAACAGGTGGCGTGGGCACTGGTGCTGGAACAGAATGCAGGCATCAGTGGTGTGCTGCTCCGTGTTTAGTAATCACGTCTCCGGGAAAGGGAGAGGAGGCCTGATCTGCAGGGTTTGCCAATTTCCATGGTGTAAATACTCTCACGGGAGCCTACTCCAAGCTACCAGCAGGAAGGCACTGAGCAGGGACGTGGGGAGGGGGAGGAGCATCTCCAGCACAGAGCCGCCGGCCAAGGAGGCACCACTGCAAAGGAACGGCACCCTGCGGCCCCACTTCCTACCTTGGGGATTTGCCCTGTCAGGGGCTTTCGTCTTGACACAGTCGGGCTTTACTGATCATTTATTCTTGGAAACTGAATGGAGCCTCTTTCCTTTCTCTCTCCCCACTCTCCTTTATGAAATTCTCAGGAATTTAAAAATTCATGAAAAGCACATAGTAACTTAAATCCAAACCTCAAAGAACTATTTATTCATTTTTTTCTCCTATGGTGACCCCATTGTGTTAAGTATTGCATGAAATTATCATGCCAATAATCGAGATTCAGAAGTACTGTAGTTAGGAAGAGACTTCCTGTTAATGGCATTTATTGACAAGGATTTTCACCTTCTAATTCCCTGTCTCTCTTCACTCTCCCTCTATCGCCCCCTTCTCTCTCCTTTTCTCTCCACTGTGTCTCTCTTTTGGGCTGTCTCCATCTTCTCTCCATCTCTTTTCCCAGGTCTCTCTATATATCACGCTCAGTTTCTCTCCTCCTCCCCCTCCCCCTCCCCCTCTCCCTCACTCTTCTCTCAACTGCTCAGTGAGGCCAAGATTTTTAGTCCTTTCCACATAATGTATCTGCCAACTGCAGGCCCTGGTTTCCAATCACACTTAAAAGAGTGACATATCAGATCTTGGAACTAACAGAAAGAGGCACAGCAAAATACCACCCCTAACAAAAGCCCGAACAAGCTCTGAATGCATAAAAAGTTACCATACCTTATCCGTACAGACTTAACATTATGTATCAAGAACAAGTACAACATGACAAAAAGAATGTATAGCCCCAGGGAGTAAATTACTAACCACTTAAAGTTGGCTGAAAATTCTGCAATAAGAATTCTGAGTTTTATTTCTCTTTTCTTCTCTGCTTGCCCTTCACCCTGGTACGTGCTAGCCAAGCCTTTGAATTACACATTCTTATATATCAAAAGGTACCAAAGAGAAAAGTCAGTCAGATCCAAAGATTGAAATAGCTTATGATACAAAATAAGTGCAATTTAAAAAAATAAATATACAAAGCCTTGGGGGAAAGGGAAAAGGCGGCTGTGCATGGATTATACAATGAATAAAAACCCATTAAAGACACAGATAACATCAGAGTCGATTCTTCTCTCTGCCTGACACAGGCAGTGTGGCCAACATGTGCATAAACAGATAGGAAGTAATCTGACTCCAAACCAGACGGCCACTGAGAGCTAATTCTTTCCTCACAGAATCATACTCTGGAAGGCAGGGGTCCCAGGAAGTATTAAATCAAATTCTGTCACCTGACAATAACAAGGAAAGGGGAAAATGAATTATTGATATCCACAGATTTTTCAAAGGAAAAAAGAGTAGATTTCCAGCTTGAAACCATTGAAATGTAGGCAACTTTTGAAAGAACTTTAATTCCAAAGATTAAGGTAAAGCATGTGTTTCATGTTCCTCTGCTAAATAAAAATGAAAGCTGTGTTCATAGTTCTTGCAATCATTTGACAAATATGTCAACAATAATTAGCCACTAACATGATTTCATTGGCCTCCCACAGTCAGAATGACATAAAAATTTCCTTATGTTATCTCTTTATTTCACCACACTGGTTCTTATTTACCATGTCATCTGGGGCTGCGGCAAATAGCTCGCTAGCGGTCATAGCCACCGCCCAACATCTTTGAAGTCAAAGATACTGAATGGAGATGCTAGCAGTGTAATTAAAGATCCTGCTTTAATAATGCTACTAAAAAGGTATTTCAAGGAAAGTACCAGAAATAACCTGGTGGACTTTATGGTAGCACATTTGAAGTGTCATTTATCATTATGTAGACTGTATATTAATTGTTAGAAATTCATTCGCAATTAAATGTTATTCAGGTTGTTTACCTAGTTGACTTTGAAGTTGCAGTTAAGAAAGAACCTGACTCACACCAGGCAAGTCAGTCTCCGCTGAACTAGGATTTGCTTGGATCCAGTTCTCGGGGCGGATGGTAGCTCATGGATCTGCAGTGCTGGGGTTCTACGGAGGGTTGTGCCTCTGAGTCCAAACAGTTTAGATCCTTCTTGCCTCGTTTCCGGTCTCCGTAACACGAGCACCCCCAAAGTCAGCGCATCTCTTCGACAGACACCCACGGATGGGGTTGGCAGAGTTAACAAATAACAATACAAGTATGTACCTGAATTTAAACTTCAGATAAACAACAGATGTTTTCAGGTCAAATGTAAATTGTAGATAAACAGAAGATATACGATTTTTAGCATAAGCACAGGCCAGATTTATACGAAAGCAACTACTCATAGTTCATCTGAAATTTAAATTTAACTGAATGCCCTGTATTTCATCTGGCAACCCTACCCAGGGGGAACGTGTGTGTAGTTGAGACACCGGCCCCTGAGCAGGATCATAATAGTTCTCTGAGCACATGTACCTGTTCTTCTCCCACCCTCAGGCCCCAAAAA
The DNA here is from genome assembly GCA_963575035.1 of Avahi laniger. Lineage (NCBI taxonomy): Eukaryota > Metazoa > Chordata > Mammalia > Primates > Indriidae > Avahi > Avahi laniger. The sequence continues at coordinate 12,340 of CAUYSK010020212.1, forward strand.
TGACAGAAAGGATGGAAGCATTTAAAAGAGAAGACGCATGAAAGTGACAAAAGACAAGGAGAAAGTGTCGTATGGATCAAAAATCTTGAGAAATCCCTGAAAGAGAGAAAGACAATCAGCTCATCTGAACAGAGGAAATCGCAGCCTCAGAAGTGGACTAAAAAGGTTGCTGAGAAATGCCGTAGTGGCTCCAGAGCTGCTCCAAGTTCAGAGGCAGCCAGTGCAATGAGCAAGAGAAACAGAAGCTATGGAGATTCCCTGGGGAACCACCATCAGAACCACTAAGCAAAGATACCTGCCGCCTGCACCCTGGATCAAGCAGCAGGGGCAGTGGCTGTCGGGAATGAAGCCATCAGTGTGAGTGCTTGGGCTGAGGAGGCAGAGAGCCACCCGACCCCTGACACTCGGGAAGCACCAGGAAGTGCTCCGACCCAGCTCCAGCTCCTCCGTCAGTGAAATCCAACTGTATGGAAAGCAAAAGTGCAGCCACAGACAGGACATCACAGACTCTCAAAATGATCAAGAATCTTAAGAAGACAAACGTGAAGAAAAAGAGGCACCAAAGAGCTGACACATGAGGAAACAGTCAAAGTAGCCAGTATCAGACCTTAAAAGCAGTATAATTAACATCTTTAGAGGTTTCAGATATCACATTGCCTAAGAAAAAGGGAATAAGATACAAGGGAGGAAAATATGTTCGAGAAACAACAAAATAAGATTACTGGCAATTAGAAATTAAACCCCACGGGTTAAATGGCAAAACAAACGCAGCTAAATGACAAATGGATCAGCTGGAAGATGCAATCACAGCAAGGAGACAGGAGAAGTGGGTAAGCTCCAGAATCCACTGAGCGAAAGTTCCAGAGGGGAGAACAAAGATGAGACATAGGAGGAAATAAAGAAAAAAATAGAACAAATTGCGAAAGTAGGATACATACAATGGAGTCTTCAGACTACAATAGGATAGGCAGAATGCGTGAAAAAAACCTACACGTAAAGTGATGAAATTCTATAATAAAAATGATGAGAAAATTTGAAAAGCTATCTAAAAAGGAGGAGAGCACAAAATTTCACCTACAACGAACAATAATCTACCTCTCATCTCATGTCTCACTGGCTACTCTGAATGCTAAAAGACAAGAGTCATCTTTTCAAATTTTTGAAGGAAAAATTACTTTGATTTTGAACCTACAACACTTTATTCCACAAACTGGCGTACAGTGGGAAGATTTTCAGATTGACAAGGATGCATAAAGTTTGTCAACCATAGATCTCTGAAAAAAACTACTAGAAAGCAAAAGCAAAGCAAGCAAAACAAAACCCTATCACAAGTACTGACGAGTGCTCGGAAGTAACATACACTGTAACATATAAAAGTAACAAAGATGCCCTTGTAAGTACATAAACCAATGAACCTTTTATTTAACGCTAAGCAACTGATAATTGCAACTCAAACAATCACAGTCTGGAACTAAACTCTCGGCAAAGAATAAGCTAACATTTATTATGGTCTTACTTTGCAGCAGGCATTGTCCTATGCTCTGTTAGTTCATTTAATCTTCACAATAACCCTTAAATGTATTTACATTATTATCACCATTATATAGATTGGGAAACTGAAGCTTAGGAAATTATAACCTTAGCCAAGGTCACAGGGGTAGGAAGGGATGGGCGTAAGCAGGAAACTGACCATGGGTATCTGCTTGCAGAGACTCTGAGCAACGGCTGAGTTCAGACATCAACAAGGCAGAAGGGTGGAGCGTGGTGGGGAAGAGAGAAAGCAGCGAAATGGGGAGAGAAAGGTTCTTGCTTGGATTAGGGAAAGAATTAAGTAACAATTCCACGTGTGGATGAAGAGGATAAAGTTCATCCTATGTTGATGTTTTAAGTGTAATCTCTAACGTGAAAAATAGAATATACAATTTCCAAAATACATAGGACACCCTTCCACTTACTCCTGCCTTTTTTTATATCACTCACTAGAATTCTATGTCTTCTTCATATGGGTCCTACACGTTCTTTTAATTCTATGTGTGTTTTATTTTTGCTGCTTTTATGAGTATTATCACATTATGTTGTTATATATTAACCAGCTATTGCTGGTAAATATAAAATTGTTGACTTTTGCACAGTTATTTTGTTAACTCATAACCTTATTAAACTCCTATTTCTTCTAGTACTTGTAACTCTCTTGTGTTTTGAGGGCCAAAAATGTGGAATAATTTTATATTTTCTATTTCAACATGAATATTTTCTTATCTCCTTTTTTATCCAATTACATTGCTTAGAACTTCCAGTACAGCATTAAATCATGCTGGGATAGCTGACCTACTCATTAACTTTTTCCCACCTTTAATGGGAAGAAATTGGTAACCCCATACATTTCTCTAAGGGCCTGGGGTAGTTTATGTTCTGCCTTGGTGGGTATTGCAGGAGCTGCTGACCACTACTAAGTGCTTGCCTAAGAAGTTACCTGATCCCCATTTTGGCTTACTGAGTTTCAGGTTGAATCACCAGCTCTTTCATCCTTCCTTGGACAGGCAAAATCTGTGCAGATCAGCATGCCCATCAGCACACAACCTGAGCTGAAGTCAGAGTAACCACAGTCTGAGATCACACCATTGGGCATTTTACATTTTGCATGATGTTTAAGTGGCACTTACAAAATGACTCCAGATGCAAAATAAGCTACCTTTCACAGGTTTGCTCTTTGTGAAAGAACTCTGAACATTCATTTTGACCTGTCATATTCTAATGTCTCTCTATTCTACTGTCTGTCTGCAAGCATATTATCCATCACTGCCCTCAGGAAAATCAATGACTAATCCCAACCCTGTATCTGTTGACTATCGACAGCTGCATGAGGCGTATGTCTGCCACACAGCTACCTAAGGCTCTGTCCTCAAGTTAATCAATTCCTAAATTGATGTGGCCTGTGCTCTCTAACGCGGCCCTTGTGTGTTCCCAAATTGCAAGTATTCACTGACAACCTTTACTTTTTTTATATTCTAGAATAAAATTTTCCCATTTCAGGTCTTTTCTGGAAACAGAAAGATATTTAGGTCTGTTTGAAATCCACCATCAGGTTTAAAGATTTTGGAAAGAAGAATGTCAGAAATCTATGAAATTCCCTCTGAATTGAGGACATTTTAGTACGAATTATTTTCCTGTGTGTTTTTGCATTTAAAATCAGCACAGTCTTCTTCTCAAATGCATCTTTTGAAATGTTCAGTGATTTGGTTTATTGGATTGATTTCATTTCCAGTTGTTATTTACTTCGTGGTTAGCTCCAGGGAGAAATCACTTAACATTTTCATGACTGTCAGGCCTATTTGAACAACCTGAAATCATGGGCCAGGCTCACAGACCATTTTCTAACGGGCTTTCTTAACATTCCTACAGGCAGATGGACACATACGGTTGTTTCCATCCAAAGAGTATCCTTCAGCAGCTTTGGCCCAACTTGAAGAAACAGACTTGAGCTAACAATGAGTTCCTTTAGTATTCATTAAAATTGTAGAAAAGAGAACAAAATATTAGCTTTTCTACAAAACCTGTTTTCAGAATGCTCACTAAACGTCAAGTGCTGTGCTAGGCTGGGGTACAAGGCGATTCTTACTTCTAATTCAAATTGTACAACAAAGAACAAAATGTCAGCCTTTCCATAAAACACACATCTCTGAAATCCATCCTAGAAGACAGGCTTTGTCAGGCTAGAAACGTAAGGTGGGGAGCAGGGCAGAGGTCCAGGGGGCGTTCTCGAAGATGGTGGTAAATGTATTTTGTCACCACTGGACGGACTGAGGCAGATATTGTGGGTTACGTGGGGAATATGTCTGATCCGTAATATTCACTTTAAGTATCAGAAATTTTGAGAAAATCACTCTTCAAATAGCATGGCCAAAACAATTCAAATGGAATTTTAAAAAGTGAAGTAGGTATTTAACACTTAAGAAACAGAAGTGTTCTTGAAATGAGGCTCGGAGGAGGCACTAAATGGGAATGGCTATTGCAAACTGCATTATCAGACGATAGATTATTTCTAACATTAGCATGCATTCCATTCAAAGTGCAAATCTCTATCTAATAGGTTACCCAAGTGAGTATTTGCTTTAAGTACAACTCCCTTCAAGTATCACTCAAAATGTCTAATTTTTAGCTATGTGATGTTGAATTTTCTTTGGCACATTACTCTTACCTGCCTGTGGCTCTAAGCTGTTGTTGGTGTTTTTCTTCTTGCTTTGTGATCGTGGAAAAGATACGCAAGTGAACCAATGAGCAGACTGTTTGAAATAAACATAGCAGAGATTTGGAACTAGAGAAGGGAAAGATTCTCATCTGCTCCCCAGGCTGAATTCCTTGGTGAGACTGTGTAGGTTAAATAATCAAAAATATGTAAGATGTCTGAACAAATTTCTTCAAAACAAAAGCATTTAACAAATAAGATTGCCAACTTTCCTCCTGTCCCATTTGCTTAAAAATTTAAAAGGGCAATGTTTACAGTTTGAGAACATTTTAAAAAACCCAATTTGAATTCACCAAAGGCCTCACACAGCAGAAAGAGAACCAAAGGCAAGCATAATATATCTTACTTAAATTGACACAAGCTTTGTTTGGGCACAGCCCATCCTCACATTGCAGCTTTTGGAGACTACAAATCAGATGTTTAGGAATAGGAAGGAGGAAAACAGAAGATCATGTTCCTCTTTCACATGATCCATTATTTATTTTTCTCTGTATTAGAAAAAGAACCTTTTAAAATAATTCTTACACTAAAATTATGTCTTGGCCATCAGTATTTTATTTCATATAATATCAAAAGCATTTGTTAAAGTAGATACATGACAAATAAATAAACATATTCCTCTCTCGGGGCAGTATCCCGTTACTGTACTCACACAGGCTGATGTGGAGGGTCACGTGCAGCTCCTAAAATAACTAGTCTGCAAAGCTCTGACGCTAATACTTAATCCCACAACTCACCCTGAGAATGTGGCCCTCTTCCCAGGGCTGCCCCCTGCGGCTTCTTGGAAGGAACCTACCTAGAGAGGTCTAAGGGGGCCTGCAGATGGGGACGGCGTCCTTGGCAGTGACCTCGCACTCATATGATCCTTAAACCTGACTTGTTTTTTTCAAATTATCTCAGAGCTGGTAAAGTGGCAGTAAATCAATGGTTGGGTTATCCCGACGGCCACACCCAGCCTGCCTTCCCACTGTGCCTTCCTCTAGACACGAAAAGAGATTACAGCAAGACACACAAAGAGATTATATCAGCCACTCCACCTATCCTTCCTTTTCAGCCTCTTGAAGTGGCTCCTGAGCCACAGAGTCGTCTCAACCCAGTGACAGATCAGCAGAATGGAAGCAAGGAGCTGCTGCCACAGTGACAAGCTTCCTCCTTAGATGGCTATGGCACATGGCCAGCCTGTTGCTCGTGGAGTCTTCAAGTTCAGCTGCGGCCATACTTGTACAATACACATCTCTCCCTCAGTTTCCCCTGATAGACCTCACCTGAGAGCTGCGGCCCATGTGTGCATGGTAGCACCAGCCCCTCAGCAACACCCTACCCAACCTGTATCAACAGCTTTGAGTTATTTTACATTTATACACTTAGCTTGCATATGCAACCGAAAGACTTGAACAGATGCAAGGCAAGGTACAACGCTTAAGGAGGTAGAAGTTTCTAGCAGGCCATAAGCATTGGCAAATTCCCTGATTAAAGTCTGGTATAGATTTCCATCATCAACTTTAATGTTTTATTTTAATCTGATCACCTTTAAATGGCCACTACCAAACTAATGTTGAAATAGAAAGAAAAACACAAAAATAGTAACTAAAAAGGAATAAAGAATGTTTCATAGCCACTGCCATTTTAATCATTGGAAAGGGACGTGGAGCTCTAATGTCTTCAGGATTGAATGGGTGGTCCCTCAATCACGCGTGGATGTCCTTATTCAATATATGGACTGAAAGAAGGAACCACAGATAAAATCGACTAATTTGCCAGTAGTGGTCCTCCACTTACAGATAAACACAACTTGCTACTATTCTTTCTCTTCCTTGGCAAATCTACAGTCACTCTTCCTGGAACACAGACAGAAGGCACACAACAGCTTTTATAAAGTCTGTCGGTTCATGTGGAGGGTTCATTCATTCACCCAACAGCTATTTATTAAGTTCCTATTGTGCATCAGCCACATTCAGAGGCACTAGGGACCCACGGCTAAACTAGTCAGATAAATGTATCTCTGGAAGCTCATATTTTTGTAAGGAAAGGAAGACAATCAATGACATTCTTACACAAGTGTTATAATAATTCAGAAAGTGATAAGTTCCATGGAGAACCACAGTCACCTGTTGACAGCTTTTTCTGTGCCAAACACACACACATTACCAATAAAGTATTAATGCATCCTTTTCTAGAATAGAAAACTGAGGTTCAGGAAGATTAAGAAAATGGCTTGAATTCACACAGAAGGGCCGTGCTAACAAAGGTGTCGAGTCACCTCAGAGTTTGCCTAGGCGATACACAACTGGGCTGGAGCAATCAAAGAGAGGCCTCGTTAATGATCCGAGCAGGCGTCCCAGGCCCTCCATGCACCGCAGCCCGAGCAAGAAGTTAGCGCACGGGAGCTGGACATTAGGCCGCTCGACACCCACTGACCTCACAAGACCCAAGCCCCTCCTCCTCATCTCCTGGTGTCTGCAACAGCCCAACTCCACCTGCTTCTCATTTTTACAGAAAACAGCATAAAAGAAACTCAATTTAAAAGCATGCTGTCTTATTCATAATTTCCAAAATATGGGAACAACCAGGGTGCCGTTCAGCAGGTGAATGCATAAACCATGGTGTACACAGACCATGGACTGTTCAGCACTAAAAAGAGTTGAGCTATCAGGCGTGAAAGACATGGAGCAACCTTCAGTGCACGTCATCAAGTGAAAGAAGCCAGTCTGCAAAGGCTGCAGACCCTGTGATTCCAACGACATGGCAGTCTAGAAAAGGTAAAACCATAGAAATGGTATAAAGATCAGTGGCGTCCAGGGGTTGAAAGGAGGGAGGGATCCAGGCAGAGCACAGAGGATTTGGGGGCAGTGAGACTAGTCTGCATGGCTCTATAATGGTGGATACGTGTCACCAGACCTTTGTCCACGCCCATAGAATATACAACCCAAGAGGGACCTCTAATGCAAACCGTGGACTTGAGTGGCAAGGATGTGTCGTGTAGGTTGATGATAACAAACGTGTCACTCTGGCGGGGAGTGTTGGCACTGGAGGAGGCTGTGCAGGGTATGTGGGAACACTCTGCACCCTGCGCTCAATTTTGCTGTGAACCTAAAGCTGCTCAAAAAGTAAAGCCTATTAATTAATAAGTAATATAAATATACACATAACATTAAAAAGCATACTGTCGTCATCACATATCGATGTTTAGTCAAAAGTTACAAACTCCTAAACGTAAACCTTTTTCAAAATGGCTTCCCTCTTTCTCGCACATGCCTAGTTTGATTACGGCAAGACTCAAGAGTGGTGCCCCGATGACATTAATTATTAATTATTAACTTACTTATTTCTATGGAGAGAATGTCAGTACAGTCTTTCTATTTAGAAAACAGAATTGAAAGCCATGGGACAAGGGAATAGGAGAGAAAAATCTAATTAGGGCCTGACAGCCCTTGATAATGGGATTAAAGTTATTTTCCTCCTGACTACAAACATGCAAAGTTAAGTCAATATTGTTGTGTTTGCTCTTCTCAGAAATGTGTGCTACATCCCTGAAAGTAACTTTTCCCATCCTATATTGTCTGTGACTCCCAGGAAATAAATATGGTTTCTTTGATGCTCTATCAGCAAGACGCCGGCACATGTGAAGTGGCCAGGCCAGCAGCCACTCAAAACTGACCTTTACATAAGTGGAAATTTTTGAAAGAATGTTTTCCAGCAGTGACCAACGAACTACCTGTTTGATTCCACATCTTACTATGTCCAGTTTCAAAGCAACAGATGTCAGGTTATTTAGCCTGTGCTAAATATTGTACATATTTTTAGTTAAATATTTTAAAAATACATTTTTATATGAGGGGACCATGTTCTTATCCAGATCTGTACTTCCAAATATTCCCCATAAAGACTGAGCTTAATTATTCCTTTTTTTATAAAAACAAATTAAATCAGCAATTATCCATAGAGCTCTTTTTTTTTTTTGCATAGTTAACCAGGTGTTATGGGAATAATAATAAATAAAAGAAATTCAGGACGTAGACCCTGACCTCAGGGTGCTTACTTACGGGGGCTGAGGGAGAGACGAAAAGGGCACAACAAAGTTAATTCATCTTTTAACTCTCAAACTAAAGACAGAAATAGAACTTCAAGGCAGTACGCTATCCATTCAAAAATTGACTAGGTATAATAATGACAATGTAGATCTGCTTTTACTTCTGCATATAATCTCTGCTTTCCAGATGAGTTTCCAAAGATCACACAATTGATCAGAACAGAGTCTCTTCAAGACTCACACTGATAACACTGGGTCAGTGGCTCCCTATCCTAACCCAGCCACTCATCAGAGGCAGGTGGGAAGCTCTCTGATCAACACCGTGCCCAGCCCCCAGCCTCCTGCCTTCTGATTTAGTGTGTCACTGGCAGTCAGCTGCTGCCAATTCCCTCTTTTTCAATGTCCCACCACCAACAACCTAATATTTGTACAACACTTTACAGTTTGCAAAATGTCCTTGGTCCTCCTAACTTTTAATCCTGTGCAAGATCATTATTGCCATCTTTCAGATGAAAAAACACAGGTTGTGTGACATGTTTCCTGTTCGCAGGCAGTAAATAATAAATACCACAGGTTAAATTTACATACTAGGTAAGTGATATTTCCAAAGCAATTGTCCTTTAGACCAGCATATAGCAGTGGCATTCATTCACAGACAAAAGGTTTTACTTTCCAAAGTACCTGGTCAAAATGCTCAAGGTTCTTTCTAAGAAATAACAAATGGTGCCCTTGGGCATCTCTTTTATTTTAAAATTTTTGTGACTCAACCATACATATGAAAATATTCATTCTGAAGTTAAAACTAGAAATTTTAGGAAAAGAACAATATTTGTGCCTATACGCATAAACCAACTTAAAAACCAAAGTAGTGGTAGGATATTTCAAAGTGTTTAAATTCTATTTCTCCCCTTTGAACTGTATTTACCACTACTTTAGGGGTAAAACAAAAATCTGTGTTCCCTCTAACCTGGGAGGCTTCAATGCCTTCAGTCACACCTGGAGTGCACTGGGGTGCCTACTAGATGAGTAATCACCCAGTCAGGGGTTAAACCACCAATATTCAACATCAGCAGGTAGGCACGGTCACCACAGGCATTGAATACAACATCACACAGCAGCAAATTCAAGAGCTAACTGTGAAGCCAACTCACGAGAAAGAAAGCCATTAAACTGGAAATGTTCTGAGTGGGAGAAGCTGACCATGGTAGCCAGCCCCTAACTTTATAATCCCCTTATGCAAGAAGATTTGGCTCTTTGCAGTAAGGACCCATCTAGAAATAGGATTCTGTGTGTTCCATCATTAAATACATAATATATTTAACCCCTACTAAGTGCCAGGCCCTGTAGCAAGCCCTGGAACACAAGGGAACAGGACTCAGCCCAACAGTGACGGAGTTTACATGACCCCATCAACATCATGCCAGTGAGACAAGGGTGCACTCAACAGGGTGTGTCTGCATGAAGGTGAAGAGAGGATAACTGGGGACCACCCAAGCCAGGACACTCAAAGGACAGTCATGGGTTTTTAAAGTAGCTCTTGACAAGGCAAACTCATTTTTTTTTTTTTTTTACAATTCAAAGTGGACAGTAACGGGTAAATAATGAATCAGTCTATTTGTAGTTTATTTTTAATTCTTCCAGTTTAGCAATTTATCCCTTCTACTTAAACTCTACTTGTCAGAACTAGAAAATATACTTTGAATGTAATTATGTTAATTTGCATTTCTGAATATAATCTTGCTGCTCTTCAGTTAATGGGTAAAAATTATGTGACTTGTTATTTGATCATTGGAATGTAATAATCGTTCCTTACTAAAAGTTTCCATCTCAACAGTTCAAAAGCTACAATATAAATTCAAGTTGCAAAGATTTTTGAGTATTTCCACATGGTTTTAACTGAGACTTTATTCTCAAAGAAGGGGAAATACATTTAAAATGTAAAGTGCAGAAACAAGTGGCACACAGATTAGAAAAAAGCATTTAGTCAGTATCCTGCTCACCTCAGGACCAGGGATATGCAAGTCCCTGCAAAAATGGCTCAGAGGTTTTGTCTTTGGCATCTACTGCAAGAAGATGCCATGCAGGACTTTCATAGCTAGAAAGGCAAAGTCAATACCTGGCTTCAAAGCTTCAGAAGACAGGCTGACTCCCGTGTTAGGGTCTAATGCAGCTGGTGACTTTAAGTTGAAGCCAGTGTTCATTGACTGTTCCAAAAAAATTCTAGGGCCCTTAAGAATTATGCTAAATCTGCTCTGCCTGTGATCTGTAAACGAAACAAAGCTTAGATGACAGCCCATCTGTTTACAGCACGGTTTACTGAATATGTCAAGCCCACTGTTGAGACCTACTGCTCAGAGAAAAAAGATTCCATTCAAAACATTACTGCTCACTGACACTGTACCTGGTCACCCAAGAGCTCTGATGGAGATGTACAACAAATGCAATGTTGTTTTCACGCCTGCTAACACAACATCCATTCTACAGCCCATGGATCAAGGAGTCATTTCAATTTTCAAGTCTTATTATTTAAGAAATACATTTTGTAAGGCTATAGCTGCCAGAGGTATTGATTCCTCTGATGGATCTGGGCAAAGTAAATTGAAAACCTTCTGTAATGGATTCACCGTTCTAGGTGCCATTAAGAACATTTGTGATTCATGAGAGGAGGTAAAAATACCAGTAATAACAGGAGTTTGGAAGGAGTTGATTCCAACCGTCATGGATGACTTTGAGGGGTTCAAGACTTCCATGGAGGAAGTAAATGCAGATGGGGTAAAAACAGCCAGAGAACTGGAATTAGAATTGGAGCCTGAAGCTGTAACTAAATTGCTGCAATCTCATGATACAACTTGAACAGATGAGCAAAGGAAGTGGTTTACTGAGATGGAACCTACCTCTCACGATGATGCTGTGAAGATTATTGAAATGGCAACAAAGGATTTAGAATATCACATAAACTTAATTGATAAAGCAGCATCAGGGTTTGAGAGGATTGAATCCAATTTTGAAAGAAGTTCTCCTATGGGTAAAATGCTACAAAGCTACACTGCATGCTATAGAGAAATCTTTCATGAAAGACTCAATCGATGCAGCAAACTTCATTGTC
>CAUYSK010020219.1:0-17954 GCA_963575035.1 Avahi laniger
CCACACTGTGAGCAGGATGAGCAGGTTCCCCAGCTGAGTCAGGATGTAAATGGTGAAGAAGACCAGGAAGAGGAGGGTTCTTAGATTTGGGGGGTGGGCCAAGCCCAGGAGAATGAATTCTGTTACCACGGTGTCCAGGGACGTGTTTTTGGTCTTTCTCATGTCTTTTTGTAGTCTGCTAAGATGAGCGGTGAAGCCTGACAAGGGAAAAACAACATGGGGAGGTGATAAGAGAACGCTCTCTTTCATCTAATGAGTAGAGTATGGGAGATAAAGGGAAGACTTCTTTATTTTAAGTGAAAGACATTTGTCATCAATCATCTGAGTTTGCTTGTCAAGACAACCTTCAGAGGTTGGTTAGTTGCCAGGTGCCCCGAAAAGCTCCTTCAGTGGGAGACGCTGCATACGCTTGTTGGAAGTCAAGGCACAGAGTTGTGTCCCAACAATATTAATAGTTAAGCGCATATGAAGGTCTGTACTCCAAAGGCGGACCACAGAGAAATGGACTTTGGTAGTATGGAGCAGTGTAGAACAATTACTCCATGATTACCATCCCTCTTGTTGATTTCGGATTTACTATCTTTGAAATGTCTTCTCCCATGATCTACAAGAACCTCTGTGATCTGGCCCTTGTGTATTTCTATGGTCTTCTTTCTTTCAGTTTCCCCAGAGCACCAATGTCCTCCTTCCTTCTGGACCTGGAAATATCCTGATTCATCTAATTTATCCTCATTCTTCAGGATTTACTTTGTCACTTCATTTGGGAAGAGTTTTCCTCCTCTAGAAGATAATCTTTTGGGAAATAAGAGCTTATATTAAAAAGGACAATTGTAGTACAATGTTGTAAGAGTTATTTGGTTAAATGCTTATTGGTTTCTTCTACTAAATTACGAGATCCTTCAGAGCAAAAATCAAGTCTACTTTTTTCTCTGATGTGTCTGCAGCAACTGCCCCAGAGCTTAGCAACAGTAACTTAATAAATATTTGCTGGCTGATTGGCTAAGTAGATAGTACCAACTCCTGTTAATCCTGCATGATGTCTCCCTGCACAATCACACCCCTCAGGACGTGTGGCACATAGTCAGGACTGTAGGACAAGGGATTATCCTTGAACTTCGAGCAATGTGAGCTTCTGCTTAGTGTAAACAAAGTCTAAGACTCCATTCCTGTTTTCTGTTTGCTCTGGTATGTTAGTTACATTTATTGGTTGACCTAAGTAGTTTATTGGTTTTGTTTATTTGGATTTAACAGCATTGATTATTGTAGAATTTGACCTTTAGTACATTGTTATTTTAATAAGACCATATCTGCCTTCCAAGAAATGGGATTCTCAAAAACCCTTTATATGTATTGAACATCTGAGCCAGATGTTACTTAAAAACTCACTTTGATGAATGATTCGTTCAAAAAAGAGTGTTTCAGATATTTTTACCTGTCTCTTAAAGTATCTTATAATTCTTTTTTGTGATTGCTTGTTGTTTTTTTAATACATTTTATTATGTATATTTAAACATGATGTTACGAGATACATACAGATAATAAAATGGTTGCTATAGAGAAGTAAGTTAACATATTCATCATCTCACGTAGTTATTCATTTTTTTTGTGGCAAGAGCAGCTAAAAGCTACTCATTTAGCAAAAATTCTGAATATAATAAAATATTATTAACTGTAGTCCTCATGTTTGGCATTAGATCTCCAGATTTGTTCGTCTTGTGTATCTGCTACTTTGTATCTTTTAAGAAGCAACAATTAAACTAGTAAGAAGTTAATTATACAAAGACTTGACCATTAACAGATATAAACACTGGGATGCCAATTAAAAAATTCCCTTTTATAAACACAGTCTCAAACATATTTTATCTCCATTATTATTTAAAAAGAATTAAGTGCATTTGAAAATATCCAGTAATTATTGATAATACTGAATGTATCCTACCGTATAGAGTCCATAGAAATGTTAATTATAGACTTTGTCCACAAGTTGCTGACTATATTTGATTTTTATTATCTTATTTTCAGAAGGAAAGATACCTTAATTTCTTTTAGGATGGATGGATGTAACTATCTTTGGTTAGAACAGAAAGAGATGGCAAAGTTTGAGAGCACATATATGATATTAATTATGAACCAAATTTATTTTCTATCAGAGAGATAGAAGAGGAGGAGATACATACTATAAATATACTTCTACCTTAGGCAAATGGCGTATTTTTAAAATTTTTTATGAAAATTAGATTTTTGGATATCAGATCATATTAGAATTATACTAAAAAGATCATTATGCGGATGTTCATACATAATAAATCCTTATGCAAATTAAAAATACTATCTTTCTTCATCAATCTGAGTTTTCCCCTGGCTATGATGTGTAAATCTGGGCACATTTTCCCAAATGCTCTGCTGGGAGAGGGCTCCTTCCACCCTCACCCCGCTTTCCTGTCTGGCCCTGGGCATCTTGGCTGGCAGGACAGGAATACTGACACTGCCTATAGAGGGTGGGTATAAGGAAGAGAGGCTCCTTTTTCAGGCAGAATCGGCAGAAAATGGTGGTTTTGATTTGGGGTGGTTTAAGGGGTTGCCAGGAAGGCATATGGAGGAGGAGCTGGGTAGAGGAGAATTCCGGAAGGTGGAAGCTCTGTAGGGGCAGGGAGTATGTTTGCAGAAGGACTGAGTCATTCTAAGAGAGAGAATGGCTTTTGAAAAGAGAACAGTCTTTTCTTTTTCTTTCTTAAAACTGGGGAGGGAGGAGGGGGTTCAATTTCTCTTTTTTTGAGACAGAGTCTCACTTTGTCATCCTGGGTAAAGTGCAGTGGTGCCATCATAGTTCACTGCAACCTCAAACTCCTGGGATCCTGCTGCCCCAGCCTCCCAAGTAGCTGGGACTATAGTCATGCACCACCACACCCGGCTAATTTTTTCTGTTTTTAGTAGAGACCGGGTTTCACTCTCGCTCAAGGCCCAGCCTGGTCTGTAACTCCCGAGCTCAAGAGATTCCCCTGCCTCGGCCTTCTCAAGTGCTAGGATTACAGGTGTGAGCCACCTTGCCCTGCCTAGATTCAACATTTAAAATAGCAAATTATAGGCCGAGCGCGGTGGCTCACGCCTGTAATCCTAGCTCTCTAGGAGGCTGAGGCGGGTGGATTGTTTGAGCTCAGGAGTTCGAAACCAGCCTGAGCAAGAGTGAGATCCCCGTCTCTACTAAAAAATAGAAAGAAATTAATTGGACAACTAAAAATATATAGAAAAAACTAGCTGGGCATGGTGGCACATGCCTGTAGTCCCAGCTACTCGGGAGGCTGAGACAGGAGGATCGCTGGAGCCCAGGAGTTTGAGGTTGCTGTGAGTTAAGATGATGCCACAGCACTCTAGCCCGGGCAACACAGTGAGACTCTGACTCAAAAAAAAAAAAAAAAAGCAAATTATGAAATGTAGGGACTTTGGCCTCGAAATATAATGTAGAGGCTCCTAGGAATGGAAGGAAGGAGGGCAGCATTGAGAGAGCCAACTAAGGGAGGATGAGACAGCATCAGATAGGAAATCATAGAATGGACTATTTGCTGTGCTCCACCTCACTAGGAAGCCAGGTCACTTTGAGTCTTTTGCATGCAGTGCCTTTTCTCATTTTGTAAAATATCTCATTATCCCAGAGGGGTTTGGCCTCTTTCTGGCATGTCTGCATTAAGCTGGGGTTTTGTACAGGGCATCTTTGACTTGGGCCATCCCCATTCAGAGCAGATACGAATCACTACGGCTAAGAGATGAGGAACGACCCAGTATTGAGTTGTTGACTCTTGTTTGTCTTTAGGGCCAGACTCAGACCATAGTTTTTTTTAGGCCATTAGGTGGCCTGAGCAGAGAGGCAGAGCAAGGAGAATGAACAGTTTGGGTACAATGGGGAGACAGAGCCCAGGTTTTCTTGTTCTGATTATCCTGCCAGTGTCTTTGAATTCATTCTAAGTTAAAAGAAAAAGAGCTTGCTTAAGAAAAGATCGCTTGCAACAAAGGCCTTCTAATCTTCAAGCAGGTTGACTAAGAGTGTTCTGGGAAAAAAATGGTTAAGGAACCCCTCTCTTACTGTGTTTACATAGTAACACTAGATTCGATA
Organism: Avahi laniger; assembly: GCA_963575035.1. Classification (NCBI taxonomy): domain Eukaryota; kingdom Metazoa; phylum Chordata; class Mammalia; order Primates; family Indriidae; genus Avahi; species Avahi laniger. The sequence continues at coordinate 4,109 of CAUYSK010020219.1, forward strand.
CATCATCTATATTGCTTTATCACCTCCCCCAAAATAGAGAAAATAAAAGAAAGGATAAATATTTAAAATTCTTTTTCTCAATTCAAAGAAGAAAGTTCCCAAATCTGGAGAAAACCTGGTTTAATTCAAAATGCACAGGCCTAACATAATAACTCTGGGAGGGTGAGCTGAGGAAGAAGATGGGGGAAGAGACAGATTAAATATTGTTTTTGACAAAATTGCTAAAACTTTTAAAGTCTGGAAATTAAGCATTTGCTCCTATTGTGGATTGACCCAGCTCTTGGAATACTTTTCTTCTTGGACTCACATGGACACAGCAGCAAAATCTTGGAGAAGGCTGGTCTATCTCGGGTGCAATGGCTGAGCAGGTAGGGAAAGGGTCCTTCAGAATATCCCTTTGGCTTGTGGTGATGGGTTACAGAATCCCTGCTTTGGAATGGAACCAAAATCTTGCAGAGGATCAGCTCATTGACTGATTTGAGAATCTATGAGACCCCCTGACCTTGGAGGTTCCTTATGGAGTGTGACTTCTCTACTTATGATCTTGAATTGGTTACATTATTAGCTAGATCTCCTTTGATGCAGTTTTTAAAAACACTGTCAGGAGATTTGAAGAAAACTAATCACCTCTTGGGAGTTCTACTCTGAAACATTTCCCACATGAGAACTGCATTCCCCAGATCCTCATTATTTTTTGTTTTGACAGCAAGCAGGAATCACTTTTGCATATCTAGAAAGTGAGCTGTGAGGGACAACATGATTTGCTTGGATGAACTCTACTTCTGTGATCCCTTTCTTTGAAGTATTGTGAGGGTCATACATTTACCCACATTATACTCAGAAGTGCATTGAAAATGTACTTAATCTTCAAAAATTGAGCTAATCTTCCTTACATATTCCCGACTTTCTGGACACCGACAGAAAAAAATCCCCTAAGTTTAGGTCAATTGAGTGAATTTAGTTATCTCCAGTTTAAAAAGTCTTGGTACAAACTCCTCTGCATTTGTGCAAAAAAAGATTAAAAAAAAAAATAAAACGTCTCGGATGACTTCATTGTTCTTATAGCAGTAGGGAAAGAGATGGCTTCAAATTGTTGGAGTGTTCTTTGGATACTTGTTCTTTGTTGGGGTGTGGCAGGTCTGGTAGGCTCTTTGGACCATATAGGTGAGGATAGTGTCATCTAGGCATTTGGGGCAACTTGCTCTTACCCATGGTTGGCATCAGTTGTGAGCTGGAGTTGATTTGTACTGGCTTACAATAGCTGATTGTTAAAATTTCAGAAATTTTGCGAGCTCTTTGTTAAATTTGCAATTAAAATGTAAAATTGTAGCCCAGGCCTGGTGGCTCAGGCCTGGTAATCCCCGCATTTTGGGAGGTTGAGGAGGGAGAATTGCTTGAGTTCAAGAGTTCGAGACCAGCCTGGGCAACATACTGAGAACCCCTTCTCTATTAAAAAAAAGAAAAAAAAAATTAGCTGGCGTGGAGTTTGAGATTGCAGTGAGCTATGATTGTGCCACTGCATTCCAGCCTGGGCATCATATCAGAGCGTTGCCTCTCTCAAAAAAATAAAAATAAATTTTTTCAATTAGACATTTTCTTATTTTTATTTTTATTTTTTGAGACAGAGTCTTGCTCTATTGCCCTGGCTAGAATGTAGTGGCATGATCATAGTTTACTGCAACCTCAAACTCCTGGGCTCAAGGGATTCTTCTGCCTCAGCCTCCCAAGTAGCTGGGACTATAGGCACGTGCTACCACGTCCAGCTCATTTTTTCTATTTTTGGTAGAGATGGGGTCTCACTCTTGCTTAGGCTGGTCTCGAACTTCTGAACCCAAGCAATTCTCCCGTCTTGGCCTCCCGGAATGATAGGATTACAATCGTGAGCCAGCATGCCCACCAGACATTTTTTTTTATTAATTAAAAAAAGTTTTTTTGTTTTTTTTTTTTTTAGGCTAGTCAAGTGAAGCAGTGGGAGTGGAGAAGGAACAAAGGAATCTGTAACTAGTTGTGATCAATTAGTTGTAAATAGCACTACCTCCAACCAGCCTGGATATTTTCTTTTTTTTTTTTTTTTTGAGACAGAGTCTAACTTGCTTGCCTTGGGTGAATGCCGTGGCGTCAGCCTAGCTCACAGCAACCTCAAACTCCTGGGCTCAAGCAATCCTACTGGCTCAGCCTCCCAAGTAGCTGGGACTACAAGCATGTGCCACCATGCCCGGCTAATTTTTTTTTCTCTATGCATTTTTAGCTGTCCAGTTAATTTCTTTCTATTTTTTGGTAGAGACAGGGTCTCGCTCTTGCTCAGGCTGGTCTCGAACTCCCGAGCTCAGAACGATCCGCCCGCCTCGGCCTCCCAGAGTGCTAGGATTACAGACGTGAGCCACCGTGCCCGGCCCAGCCTGGATATTTTTAATTAAATAAATTATATGAAAACAAATGAAATAATACTAAAAACTCATCACTTTTTAATTATTTTACTATGTTTTACTAATATCTTTGAGGTTATTCACACGTACCATACCTTTATGGTGGAAATTCTATATAATAGTGTGCTGCTACGTATTTCTTACCAACTCATGTGCACTGATGTCATGTTGGAGCCTGAAATTGATCGTGGGGAAGTATTCACACCGTGGAAATTGGCAAACATTAGAAATCAGGGATTTTTTGGGGTGGGTGGGGGAAGTAGTTTTTAAATATTTACCAGCATATCACTGGCTGGAATCTATAGTTCTTGTTCTTGGCCTCTGGTCTGGAAGTCACTGCATGCTGTGGTGACTTGGCTTTGACTCCGGCCTTGTGCAATTGCACCATAATTCTCCATTCTTCTTTGTCTTTCCTGGCAAAACATACAGGCACCTCTAACTTCCTTATTTCCAGGCAATGGAAAACCAGATTTATATTTTTATGCTTCCTGTACTCTGAGCCGACAGCCAGAGTTATCCTAAGCATCTGCGTCCTCTCCATGCCTTGGCCTCAGAAGCCTGCTGCTGTCTCTGGTGACCTTTGGTTTTCTTACACTCTGTAAGACTCTCATTTATCTTGAGGTTTGCTTTCAAGTTGGGAAAAACATGAACCCTGGCCTCTAACCTCCTCGGCCTACCTCTGTTTCCCTTCTTTTTTCCATGATCCTCACAAATTTGCAGGGTGAAGTTTTTCTGCTTTCGGTTAGTTCTGTGGAGTCTGAAACATATAAATTCTGTGATCAAGTCTACCAAACCTGGCTTGATGTGTTATAGTGAGAGATAAATTAATTTAGAAAATTTTTTTCTGTCATGGCCAGTCCTGACTTTGAAGCTGATTGTCTTGTTGCAGACATGAACATTTATTCTGGCCACCAGAATAATAACTTCTGAATAATAACTTCTTTCTTGCTTGCTATTTCCACTGTAAATTGCTATCCTGATCTTTCTTCTTTGCTACACTATCCCCCTTCCCAGAATATTAATACTTTAACTGACGAGGGATAAGGTCCTGTTTATAGACATGCAAATGGAAGAGAACATCAAAATACGTGAAAATATTACTTCTTTACAGAGGTATAAAGAAGTACAGAGGGATGTAAGGCTGTGTTTTCTCCTATAGGTGGGAGAAATGTAAGAACTGATGTGTCTCACCTCACCTTGGGGTATAAAATAAGGTTGCAACTTGTAATATTTCAGTTAACTTTCAGGTGTCTCCATGCAGCTAGTAAAAATGTTCTTGTTACCACCACTACCCTTCTCCTTTGGTAAGACCAAGGACCCAGGGGCTTATCCATTCCCAGAGGTCAGTATAATTGCAACATTCTTTAGAAGGAAAAATCTAGAAACTTATCTTCAGTAAAGAAGTTTTGCGTTCATTGGCCACATGATGTTGCTGGTGGTCCAGACTTTTTTGCCATCTCTGCCTCTGTACCACCGTCAGATTCCCTCCATCCACTTAGTCACCGCCTCTAATTGAGCAGGTGTAGGCAGGAGGTCTTCCTCTCCTCACCACATGGCCATGCTCTTTTCCCACAGCCACCACAGCCTGGGCTGCCTTTGCCTCAGCTCGTCAGTGACCTGGCTCTTTGGGTCAACTCAGTAAGTGTAACTCACTTTTTTTTTTTTTTTTTTTATAATTTTGGGAGGTTTCCACTCTCAGTTCCACATTGTTCCTGGAAACTTGCTTTCTCCCCACTCTGAATCTAGGTCTTTCCTCTCTCTCACATGCAAGATTTATTCTCATTTCCCATTCTAGCATGACTGACATCTCTTTTGGGAGAACAAAGCCCTGATCCATAAAAAATACATTGTATATTACATATCATGTATCTTATAAACTTTATCCACATCATTTCTATTTCACCATCCCTTCTATGCCAAAATCCTTCAAAGATTACTTAATATTCATTAATATTCATTGTCTTGACTTTACCTATTAAATTTAGTGAAGTAGATTTTCCCTCCCTCCTCCTCTACTTCCATAAAACCTCTGTTTTTAAGATCATCAGTGACTATATATACACACAGATATTTATTTGGGGAAACAAAAGTTGGTTAGTCATATCTTATGCTTAAGAAGTTAAGATTATGGTGGGAAGAATATATTAACTATAGGTTAGAGAGGGACCACAAAGAAGAGTGTTGCTATGTCTGCCGATGGTTTTAGTGGGGTTAGAGGGAGAGGCTAGGAAAATTTCACAGAGTGGGTAACCCTTGTGCTGCTCCTTGAAAGATGAGTAGACATGGAGGGACTCTTCAACAGACGAAAAAGTTTGAGCAAAAGCAAGAAGACCTGAAGCTGCCTGGCATGAGTGGGAAAAGGCAAGCAATTCAGAATATCTGCAGCTCAGATTGTGAGTGGAATTAAAGTGAGATATAGTTGGGGTTTTATATGACAACAGAATAAATATCTGTCCTTACTTTATAGGGGCTGGGGAGCCATTGAAAGCTTTAAGTAGGAGAATGTCACAGTCAGGTTGAAATTGTAGGTTGATCACTTGTGCATCTATGTAGAGAGATAGACCATGGTGGACGACGCTGAAACTCTGCCCAGATCCCCTGTTATCCCTTACCACTGTCTCGGTGAGCTCCCTCCCTTGGGTGTGCTTCCAGTGGTCAGCACCTCTTAATTCTTCTTGGGGGGTGGGAAGGACCTCTTTGCCTGAAGAGACAGCAAGCCAGAAGTGCCTGAGTCTCAGTGGGAGCCTCCCATCAGTGCCAGGGGAGAGAGATGCCTTGGATGTCTGTGGACAGGGGAAAGCACACGAAGATTCAAATACGAGCTCCAAATTGGGAGCCACCAGGACAGATGCTCCAAAATTGCAGAGGTATGACTGCAATCAAGCTGCTTTTCATCCAGACCACTCAATTCAGCATAGAATAGTAGCAGGAAGTTATTTATTTCACAATGGTTAATCATATTTTGAACAATGTTTGAGAAGAAACCTAGTTTCAGATTTGGGAACAGAGCCTCGAGGGGAATTTTGCTGCCTGGTCTGGTTTTACATGTCAGTTGCAAAAAGAGACAAGTGAAAAGGCCTAAATGGTTTTAAACTTTATTTCGATTCTAAATTTTTATATTTTTGATAGGGAAAGAAAATATTAATCATTTGGTGATGTGCATGTAAAATGGCAATGATACGTGGTGTCACAAGATGGCAGTATCATATTTATTACACTGTAAGGTGCTATAGCCTACTAGGTGCGGTAAATAGAGAACAATGATTTCACAGGGTTCATAAGGGATAAAAATTGCCTTTGATCTTTTTTGTTTACAGCCCATGTTTATTTCTATTTTTTAAGCCAAAAAGCGTGATATTTCTATCTTTATCCTAGTTGCATATAGTTTATTTCAATCTTTTCATCAATGATACTAAAAATTTGTTTCCTATTTTCTACTAATTTATATAAAATGTGGGCAAAATGCACAAACAATGCTGTTTACACAAAGTTGAGTAAGGCAAGGAGGCAGGCAGCATCCTCTCTCTACATTTGCTATCAATCTACTGGTGCACAAAAGTCTGCTGTTGTGCAAGAGACTGAATTCAGCAATACACAAGGAGTTTTAGTATACACGTATGAAAATCAAGGACAGCCTGAAGTCAACATGGACCCAGGAGTAGTTTTAACACTCTTGATGCCACAAGGTTTCCACGAGGGCAGATGATTCTGATTCTATGTTTGATTTCTGACAAAAAGGAGCAGCAAAGATTCAAAATGCCAGTCAGACAGCAGATTCCAAAAGCAGAACTGTGCTCATGGCAAGGTTCAATAGATAGCCTTTAAACAAAAATACGGTACTTTGATTTCAAGTGTAGTGAAATTCTCCAATATGTATCAACATTGATTTAAATAAATCTTAAAAAGCTTTACTGAGATTAATTAATATATCATACAATTCACCCCTTTTAAGTATATAATTTGATGTTCTTAGCATATTTAAAAAGTTGTGAATCAATTACTGTCTAATTCCTGAACATTTTCATTACTCCAAAATGAAATCCCGTACCCATTAGTAGTCACTCCCTCTCCTTCTCCCCTTCCCCAAGCCCCCGACTCCTGGCAACTATTAATCTACTTTCTTTTTTTGTTTTTTTTTTTTTTTGAGACAGAGTCTCACTCTCTTGCCTGGGCTAGAGTGCCGTGGCATCATCCTAGCTCACAGCAACCTCAAACTCCTAGGCTCAAGCGATCCTCCTGCCTCAGCCTTCTGAGTAGCTGGGACTACAGGCATGTGCCACCATGCCCGGCTAATTTTTTCTATATATTTTTAGTTGTCCAATTGATTTCTTTCTAATTTTAGTAGAGATGGAGTCTCGCTCTTGCTCAGGCTGGTTTCGAACTCCTGAGCTCAAACAATCCGCCCACCTCGGCCTCCCAGAGAGCTGGCATTACAGGCGTGAGCCACCGCGCCTGGCCTTAATCTACTTTCTATCTCTGTCAATTTGCCTAGTCTGGGCGTTTCATATAAATGACATTATACAATATGTGGCCTTTTGCGTCTGGCTCCTTTTACTTAGCATAATGTTTTCCAGGCTCATCCATGTTGAAGCATGTACCAATACTTCATTCTTTGTAATGGCTAAATAATATTCCATTTTATGGATATACCATGTTTTGTTTATCCATGTAGCAGTTTATGGGACATTTAAGTTATTTACACTCTTTGCCTAACGTGAATAATGCTGCTCTGAGAGTTCGTGTGCAAGTTTTTGTGTGAACATATGTTTTTATTTCTTTTGGGTATATACCTAGGAGTAGAATTGCTAGGTCATATAGTAAATCTATGTTTAACTTTTTGAGGAACTGCTAAGCTGTTTTCTAAGTGGCTGCACCATTTTGTATTCCCACAAGTAATGTATGAAGTTTCCAATTTTTCCACATCCTTACCAACACTTATTATTGTCCACCTTTTTATTGTAGCTGTCTTTGATATTAAATAGTATTAATGAGAGGCCAATTGATATGAAAGATATTTATCAGAGATAACAAGAAATTTCTTTCTGGGACATCTTAATAAATAGCTTGAGATATTGTTGAAGTTTTCCTTTTTTCTTCTTTTTTTCCTCCCTTCCTTCTTCCCGTTTCTTTCTTCCTCTTATATCACTCTTCTTTCCTTTCAGTTTTCATTTACTTTTAGTTTTTTTAAAATCACTTAATGAAACACACTCATTTTTAACATTAACCGATAACAGAAATGTACAAGAAAAAAAATTTACTCACTTTTCAGCTTGTTAGGTCCCAGTAAAAAAATAAAAAGATTAACTGACTCAACTGTCCCACCGCAACCCCTAACATAACATGTTAGTAGTTTACTGTGTGTATTCCCACTGTTTTAAAAGTTTATACATACATTACAGTAGTAATATTCTTTGGGGATAGGGGAGTTGGAGGTGGGTAAACTCACAACTAACGGACGCGGTGAGCATTGTAGAGGGGAAAGGGGCATATCTCAAATCATGGTTGGGATGTGGCAAAGTCATAACATGTAACCAAAATGTTTGTACCCCCATAATTTCCTGAAATAAAAAAAAGTTTATACATACATTTAAGATAACAATATTATTTAATACTCATCACTCTGAAACTTACTTTTGAATCTTTTGAAGATTATTTCTTTTTTTTTTTTTTTTTTTTTTGAGACAGAGTCTCACTTTGTTGCCCTGACTAGAGTGAGTGCCGTGGCGTCAGCCTAGCTCACAGCAACCTCAGACTCCTGGGCTCAAGTAATCCTTCTGCCTCAGCCTCCCGAGTAGCTGGGGTACAGGCATGCACCACCATGCTCTGCTAATTTTTTCTATATATTTTTAAGCTGTCCAATTAATTTCTTTCTTGCTCAGGCTGGTCTCGAACTCCTGAGCTCAAACAATCCGCCCGCCTCGGCCTCCCAGAGTGCTAGGATTACAGGCGTGAGCCACCGCACCCGGCCTTGAAGATTATTTCTATATTAACTTTTGCAAGCGCACTTAACTGGTAGGTAAATTCCCTTCTCTTTCTAGCTTTAGAAACATGTATGACTCACAAACCTACAATATTCAATATATGCACACATACAACTCACCTTTAATTATGTTAGCATTTAATTTTGTTATGTCATGAGAAAGAAAACTGTCAATAAAGTTGAATTGACCACTTTTGACTTTATCTTATGTTCTCATTTGTCTTCACTGTTCTTTACACATAATTCTGTTGTACAGTGTTCACCATAATCACTTGGACTAAAACCTGTGGATTTACAGTAGAAAATGTTCATGTGAAGGGACTCCTGTAAGGGAACCCATAGCTGCTGCTGTGCAGGAAGCTTATAGTCACCCCGGCAAGAAAGGAGCTCCTCCCCTCGTGTTTCTTCTGGGTTTTGCATCCAGGTTGAGCTTTCCTCCCTCACCCAAATGGAGGCTTTACCTTCTGTAGACTCCAGTGGCTCAGAAACCAGGGATGCAGGGCCAGGCTCGTGGGGTGCTGCAGCAGATGTGGCGATTTTTCCTTCTTTGTGTTTCCCCGAAGATAGGAGGTAAGTCTCAACTGAATAGCAAATGCTGCTAGGAGTTTTCAAAATACTTCTTCCAGCAAAACGATTGCAACTTTCGACATTTGTAATGAAACAGCCTTTGCTGTATGCATTTTCCCTATGCGGTGCTAATTGTCCTCCTGTCACTGTTGCTGCTGCTACTTTTGCCATCGTTTATTTCTCCCCTAGCAGTGGCAGTTCTTTTGTGACCACGTGGAGCCTATCCTTTTTAATAATGATGTGTCTTGTCATAGGCGGCTGCAGGACAAAGCATTGAGCAGCCCAGTGAGTTGACGGCTGTGGAAGGAGCCTTCATCCGGGTCAACTGCACCTATCGGACATCTGCGTTCAATGGGCTTCCTGGTACCAGCAACGTGACGGCAGAGCACCCGTATTTCTCTCTTACAGTGCTCTGGATGATTTGGAGGGGAGAGGTCATTTTTCTTCATTTCTTAATCGCTCTGCTGGGTACAGTTACCTCCTGCTGAAGGAGCTCCAGATGAAAGACTCTGCCTCCTACCTCTGTGCCGTGAGAGACACGGTGACTATGAGGCCTCCTCAGCTGCACCAAAATTCAAAACGCAACCACAGCAGTGAGAAGTTTTGTTTCCTGAGTGTATGCCTGCTGTGAGTTAAGACTGAGGACTCTGGAACCAGACTTGAATGCAAGTAGTTATTTGAGAGGTAATCCCAGGAAACACCAGTAGGAGAATGGACAAGTGAGATAGGAAGGGAAGGAAGCCAATGAAGTAAATATTTGTTACACTTTACTGGCTTCTTGTGGACAACCAGAATTTAATTCTGCTAGAGAACTCTGGAGCCAGTAGAATACAAGTTTAGAGTTATCCTTCTGAAAGGGTGAGAAAATTGGAATATTTATCCACTATATTAGTTATCTATTCCTGCATAATAAATTACCCCAAACATAGTGGCTGAAACATTTATTTAGCCAACAAACATTTATTATCTCACAGTTTCTGTGGGTCAGGAATTTGGGAGCAGCTTGGTTGGGTAGCTAGTGTTGGGTCAGGGTCTTTTATGAAGTTTTAGTCAAGATGAAACCATCTAAAGGCTTGACTAGGCCTAGAGGGTGCACTTCCAAGATGATTCACTTGCATAGCTGTTGGCAAGAAGCCCCAGATCCTTATCACATAGATCTCTCTCTCTTACTTGCTTTTGAGACTGAGGTCTGTCTGTATCACCCAGGCTAGTCATTAATTCCTGGGTTCAAGTGATACTCACACCTCAGCCTCCTGAGTAGCTGGGACTACAGGTGCAAGCCACTGTGCCCAGCCACATGGATCTCTTTATAGCGTGCCTTCATGACATGGTAGCTGGCTTTTTCCAGAGAGGGTAATCAGGGGAAGAGAGTGGAGAGAGAGAAGGGGGGCGGGGAGGGAGAGAGAGAGAGAGAGAGAGAGAGAGAGGGAAGTGTTTTTTATAATCTAGCCTCAGAAGTGTCATACCATTACTGTTGCTAAATTCTGTTGGTCACACAGACCCACCTGATAGAGTGCAGAAGGGGATTGCACAAGGCATGAATACCAGAGATGACGAAGATCACTGGAGTCATCTTGATGACTGGCTACCATTTACCAACTCCTGTCAGTCATTGGTTGAGAGTTTCTCACCAGGGACATTCAGTTTCTAGTATTCAGGGTTTACTATGCACATGGGCAAAGAAAGCTCCAGTTGCCAGAAAGACCCCTCAGGCACAGAGGTGCTGACAGTGGGAAGTTGGGCCAGTATGCTAAGACATGAAAAATGCCAGTGGTTTACGTGGGGGAGTGCTTTGACAGCTTCGGTTCAACTTTTCCACTGCTTTGATACACTCATACCTGACATTATATTCACTCTGTTCTGTCATTGATTTCTCAAGGTGGTGACTAATTATAGCTTCTTTTTTTCTTCTTTTTTTATTTCAGCATAATTATAGCTTCTTTAAAAAAAAAAAAGACCTAAAACAGGAGTTAACAGGACAAGTATAGTCCTTGCTGCTGCAGTTGGTCCCAATATCATAGTTATCATCCATTGTCTCCCTCTTCTATCACCCATTCTACATTCCCTCACAGCCTCATTCCGCATCCCTGCAGGTCTTGGTTTCTTGCTCAGTGGGTAACCCAAACCTTCATCCCTGAAGAGTCTAAGCCCCCGGTTACCATACGCTTTTCAGACCTTGGTTGATGCAATTGCCTGTTCAATGCCATCGATAGGTGTGGAAACAACAAGAAGGGTCCCAGTGAATCCTCTGAGTTCCATTCACACTTCTCTCTACCCTCCTTATATATGTCCTCATGACTGTAGTCAATTACCTCTTCCAGTACAGTTTTGCCAGATTTGGGGAGCTTTCAGCCATTATTTCTTTGAATACCTTTTCATCCCCCTCTTTCCTCTTATTCTGAAACGCTAATGATAGAATTTAGATCTTTTGTTATTGTCCCATAGGTCTCAGGCTGTACTCATTTTTTTTTTTTCAGTCTATTTTCTCATAATGTTCAGACTGGGTAACTTCTATTGATCACTTCCCAGGTTCACAGAGTCTGTTCTCTGTCATCTCCCATTTACTATTGAATCTATCCAGAGAGCTTTTTAATTCCAGTTATTGAATTTTTCAGTTCTCTAGTTTGTACTTGGTTCTTTTTTCATAATTTTATAGTTTTTTTGCTGATAGTCTCTATTTTTTCATTTGTTTCAAGGGAATTTGTAATAGCTCATTGAAGCATTTTTATGACAGCTGTTTTAAAATCCTTGTCCAATAATTTCAGCATCTGATTCACTGTGGTGTTGATATTAGTTGATTGTCTTTTCTCATTCGTGTTGTGATTTTTTAGCTCTTGGAATGAAAACTTTCTTTTAAGCAGGTAGTTCCCCTGTGGAGATGTACTGTGAATGTCGGTGGATGCATATGTTGTTTCCTGCTGGGTCCCGTGGGCTCCACCCCTGCAAAAAGGGAGGCAATGAATCATATAGCCTTGTTGTCTCTGAAAGGGGATGATCAGCTCTCTGCTGGCCAGGGGCCACCAGGAAAGGGAGGAAAGGAGAGGGCAAACTAGACCTACCTCCTGCCTGGTTGATGCTGGGTAGGAGTGGAGGCTTAGCTTAGCACTGGGCCTCTCCGACAAGGGGAACAGGAGCTCCAGTTAACCCTGTTTTCCACTGACTTGTTCATTTACACTGTTGCCGGGTGGGTGTGGAGATTCAGCTCCTCAATGGCCACTGCCAACACTGGGGTCGGGGGGAATCTGAGTGGTGACTACCCCACCTCACACCAACTCATTTTACCTCATTGTTGCCAGGTGAGGATGGAGGCTCAGCTCATTGTTGGACCCTGCTGACATTACCTTACTGGGGAATTGGAGAACCACCTGCTTCTGCCAGCTGGGGAATGGAAGGCCGGCTCCCTATTTGGCCTGCTGACGCTGCTGAGTAGAGTGCACAGTCTGCTTCCATTGGGAAGGGAGGTGAGGCGGACAATCAACTTCCCTGCCCACTGACTGAAATCTGTGGGTAAGGTCTGTCTGTTGGTGTTTGGTTGGAGCAGGAAGGAAACTGCCAAAAAGATTTTCTGTTATTAGGCCATTGACCTTTTCCTTGTCCTTAAGCTAGAATGAAGAGACTTCCCTTGGAGCTTTTTTCCTATGCCTGTTTGTGGCTCTCGGTTGGAGGTTTCTGCAAAACCCTGTCCAGGACTTCTTTTGATTGATGTTAACATGGTATATTATTTCCCAGTCCTTTTACTTTTAAACTACCTATGTCTTTTCGATGGTATAGAGTTTAGTATTGCTTTTTAAATATCAATCTGACAGCCTCTGCCTCTTAATTGGAGCATTTAAATCATTTATATTTTTTAATAACAATTTTATTGAAATATAATTTATGTACAATAAAATTTACCCTCTTAAAGTGTATAATTCAGTGGTCTTTATTATATTAATGGAATTATGCAATCATAGCCACTAATTTTAGAATACTTTCATCACCTCTAAAATAAATCTTATACCCATTAGCAGTTATTCTTCATCCCATCTCCTTCCAGCCCCTGGCAACCACTAATCTACTTTCTGTCTCCATAGCTTTGCTTATTCTGGACATTCCTTATAAGTGAAATCATACAAAATGTGATGATCTTTGACAGGCTTCTTTCACTTGCATAATGTTTTCAAGGTTCATTTATGCTATAGCAGGTATCAGTACCTCATTCCCTTTTATTGCTGAATGATATTCTATTTTATGGATATACCACATTTTGTTTACCCACTCATCAGTTGATAGACATTTTCTCTGTTTCCACTTCTTGGTTATTATGAATAATGCTGACATGAATATTGTTTACAAGTTTTTGTGGACATGCCCTCAATACACTTGGGCATAGGAGTGATAATGCTGGGTTATGATAACTCTATGTTTCACATTTTGAGGAATTGCCAAACTGTTTTCCAAACTGCCTGTACCATTTTATGTTCTTACCAGTAATGCCTGAGAGTTCCAATTTTTCCACATCCTTTCTTTTTTTTTTTTATTATTATTCCAAGGTATTGTAAGGGTACAAACATTCTAGTTACACTTTATGTCTTTGCCTCACCCAAATGCAGGTTAAAGGCGTGCCCTTCCCTCCCTTTAGCGCTCCCCGTGTCCTTTAGTTGTAGATTTGCCCCCCCATCCCCCTAATCCCTGGAGAGTATTTCTGCCATGTGATCACCCTAGTGTTGATCAGTTAGTACCAGTTTGATGACGAGTACAAATGGATCCCGTTCTTTTGCTCTTGTGGTGCCTCACTTTGGATAATGGGCCTAAGTTTAGTCCAGGAAACTATAAGAGGTGCTAGATCATTGTCGTTTCTTATGATCGAGTAATATTCCATTGTAAACATATA
>CAUYSK010020220.1:0-26116 GCA_963575035.1 Avahi laniger
AAGGGAGACTGTGGAAACCCATCTGTTGGGATTTTCTTTTTTGTCAGTTACATCATAATATCCTTTCTGGTTGTGGTGAACATGTACATTGCCGTCATCCTGGAGAACTTCAGTGTTGCTACTGAAGAAAGTGCAGAGCCCCTGAGTGAGGATGACTTTGAGATGTTCTACGAGGTTTGGGAAAAGTTTGATCCCGATGCGACCCAGTTTATGGAATTTGAAAAACTATCTCAATTTGCAGCCGCTCTTGAACCTCCTCTCAATTTGCCACAACCAAACAAACTCCAGCTCATTGCCATGGATTTGCCTATGGTGAGTGGTGACCGAATCCACTGTCTTGACATCTTATTTGCTTTTACGAAGCGGGTTCTGGGAGAAAGTGGAGAGATGGATGCTCTCCGAATACAGATGGAAGAGCGATTCATGGCTTCCAACCCTTCCAAGGTCTCCTATCAGCCAATCACTACGACTTTAAAACGAAAGCAAGAGGAAGTATCTGCTGTTATTATTCAGCGTGCTTACAGGCGCCACCTTTTAAAGCGAACTGTAAAACAAGCTTCCTTTACATATAATAAAAACAAAATCAAAGGTGGGGCTAATCTTCTTGTAAAAGAAGACATGATAATTGACAGAATAAATGAAAACTCTATTACAGAAAAAACTGATCTGACCATGTCCACTGCAGTTTGTCCACCTTCCTATGATCGGGTGACAAAGCCAATTGTGGAAAAACATGAGCAAGAAGGCAAAGATGAAAAAGCCAAAGGGAAATAAACAAAAACACATAAAAATAATTGGGTGACAAATTGTTTACAGCCCATGAAGATGATGTATTTTTGTCAACAGGACTCCTTTAGGAGGTCAATGCCAAACTGACTGTTTTTACACAAATCTATTTAAGGTCAGTGCCTACAATAAGACAGTGATCCCTTGTCAGCAAACTGACTCTGTGTAAAGAGGAGACGACCTTGACAGGAGGTTACTGTTCTCACTACCAGCTGACACTGCTGAAGACAAGAGACAAAATGGCTATTCAGATTGTAGGGACCAGTTTAAAAGGGTGCAAACTTATAATTTGGGGGTTGTTTAACATGAAACACTTTAGTGTGGTAATTGTATCCACTGTTTGCATTTCAACTGCCACATTTGTCACATTTTTACAAAATCTGTTAGTGGATTCATCTTTTTTTTAATCCATATGTTTATTATATGTGACTATTTTTGTAAATGGGGTTTCTGTTGGGAAATAGACTAAAGGACCTCATTAACAGATATGCCACCTGGGTGGTATGGCGACCACACAGCCCTCCCATCTACACAAAGACACGGTTTGCATGAGGGCATGCTGCACTTAGAGATCATGCATGAGAAAAAGTCACGAGAAAAACAACGAGTTCTTAAATTCCATCCATATTTCTGGGAGGGGTGACTGGGCGATAAGTGGAGGTGCTTCGTTGATCTTGTTTTGTCAAATCCAGCCCCTAGATCAAGTAGATTGCATTTGGGTAGGCCATTAAATCTTAGCCGGTGCAAACTTCATTTAAATGTCTGGAGTCGTCAAGATTACGTTTCTGTTTATCATATTAAAAAAACTCAAATAATGAATATTGCCCTCTACCCTCCACCCCCAGAAGACTGAATTGACCAAAATAACCCTTTATAAATTTCTGCTTAATCCTGTACTTTGTTTAGCCATCTTCAGCTCTCAGCAAGGTTGATACTGTATATGTTAATGAAATGCTATTTATTATGTAAATAGTCATTTTGCCCTGTGGTGCACGTTTGAGCAAAAAAATAATGATCTAAGCACAGTATTTATTGCATCAAATATGTACCACAAGAAATGTAGAGTGCAAGCTTTACACAGGTAATATAATGTATTCTGTATCATTATAAATAGTTTAGATGCTATCAATGCATGTTTATATTACCATGCTGCTGTATCTGGTTTCTCTCACTGCTCAGAATCTCACTTATGAGAAACCATATGTCAGTGGTAAAGTCAAGGAAATCGATCAACAGATCTCATTTCTTTAAGTCATTAAGCAATAGTTTGCAGCACTTTAACAACTTTTTGGTTATTTTTAAATGTTAAGTGGATAACATACGGTGTATAGCCAGACTGTACAGACATGTTTAAAAAAAAAAAAACACTGCTTAACTTGTTAAAAATGTGTTTAGAATTTTATAAGCAAATATAAATACTGTAAAAAGTCATTTTATTTTATTTTTCAGCATTATGTACATAAATATGAAGAGGAAATTATCTTCAGGTTGATATCACAATCACTTTTCTTACTTTATGTCCATAGTACTTTTTCATGGAAGAAATTTGCTAAATAAGAAATGAAAACAAGACTGGATAGTTGTAGATTTCTGCTTTTTTATTACATTTGCTAATTTTAGATTATTTCATAATTTTAACGGGCAAAATAGGTTCACGACACATCTAAATTATGCTTTGCAATTGGAAAGGGTATCCAATTTTATTTGCATTTCTGGTGGTGTCTGCATTTTTAGTTTTGATCTTTTCTTCTAACCTCTGTTTATGTTTCCATTTCTTTGGAGTCATGCTGCTGTAGATTGTTCAAAATATAATGCGGGCTTCACAGTTTTTTTTCCACAAGAACAGAGAGTAGTGAACTTACATAGTCAATTACATCAGGACATTTTGTGTTTCTTACAGAAGCAAACCATAGGCTCCTCTTTTTCTTAAATCTGCTTAGATAAACTGTATTCGTGAACTGCATGCTGGAAAATGCTACTATTACCCTAAATGATGCTAAACAACATTAAAAATGTGCAAAACTAATAAAGATTACAGTTTTTATTTTATTGTTTGCCCAGTTACATTTTGTTAACAGTGTATTATAACAAGATAGAGATATTTTTATTTATTTTATAAATTGGGGGAAATGGGGAGATAAACACACACACAGATGCACGCACACACACACACACACACATACACACATGGACTTAATTACTGGCTGACAAGAAAACCTGTGGTAGAGATGTCACTAGGAGAATGACCTCCCAGGGTGGCTACGAGCAGCAGGTGTGTTCTCTGTTAGGAGAAAGAACTGGTGCCAGAACAGAAGGTGGCGCCTCTAGGAGGAAGAGAAGTGTAGGAACCAGAGCAATGGTGATGACCACTTAAGCTAGGAAAAGAAGCCCTTAAATCATCATTAACAAATTTCAAGTTGCCATGTGTGAGAGGGTACTTTGCTTCTCCAGAACCACTCTCCATGCTTCTCTACTCTGCTGTGTGTCCCAGGACGGTAACTTCTGCATCGCATCAATGGGCTCCCCAACCCTTCATCTCCCAGTTGGTTTGGCCAATGGGAAGCACTAGCAGGAAAGCACCAGAGGGAGAAGAGTGGACTAGCAACATTTACTCTCCAGTTCCTTCTTTGCTGGGCTGCCCTGAGTTGGCAGTGGCTGCATCCCTTCCCTGAAAGTCATGCTTCCGGGCAGACTGCCCCCTCCTACAACTATCGCTACTTTATCTGGGGTCTGGTAATCACTCCTCCCCTTGCTCTTTTAGGCCTGTTGCTGGACTAGAAGTGCTTCCCTATTTGTAGCTTTCATTTAACCTGCTGACACCTTTGTAAATGGCTCCTTCAGGAAAACCTTCTCTATGCCTTATTTCAGCATGCCATCTGTTTCCTGCCTGGCTGATACAAAGTTAAATAGCTCTTGAAAATCAGTAGTAGGCAAAGATTTGCCTTGTATCAGTTTGTGGGCTTAACCTAACTGGCTTTGGCAGATAGAAAAATAGTAACCGAGAAACCACAAGGAAGACCAGCGCAGAATTCACTGAGTTCTTGGAAAGGTTAATGAGTGGTTCACATAATAAAATTAACAGTCTAAATAAATTTATCTAAATTTCTGAGGAAAGAGAACACTTCACTTGTCATCAGGTGACGTCAGAAGGGGGAATATGGCCTTGACCATAAAAGGAATAATAATGTATAGTGTTTTTCCCATCCTTGTACAATTCACTGACCTCATCTCTGCATAACATCATCATTCTAAAACAACGTGACAATTAATTCTGTTATATTAGTGGCTGAAAAACATTTCCTATTTCTGACCAAAGTAAGTAATAATTACAGGATAAACCCTACAGATTTTTTATGCTACACGACCATACCAGTACTCACTGGTACCTTTCCAAAGACAAAGAGAAGAACTGGTGAAACATAATCATATGAATCTTCACGTTCATTTTGGTATTATTTTGCATAACATTTGCTGTGCCAAAAAATAGTTAAGGCTCCAATAATGATGAGGTGATGTCAAGAGTACACAGGAAACAACTAAAAGAGACTTCTTGGCTAATGAGCCAAATCTGGGGTAACTTGAGCATCAAATAAATAATGATAGTAATAGATTATAACTGATTGAATAAAACAAGAATCCACGAGTATATTCTGATATAGATAAATGAAGAAAAAGAAAAATCTCTTTCTTACAATAGAATGTTAACTAACAGATATAGAACAAATAATAGCGTCATCACCATTTGGCCATCATCATAATGAAAATTGATTTTTCGAAGAATCATGAATCAATGCTAAAACTCATGGGTGAAAATTTGATGAAAAATAGGAAATTTGTATTGTCTCAAAGTATTTCTTCTCTATAATTAAGAATTTTAAGAAGAAGAAAACTTACTGTGGAGAAACGCAGCAGACACTACCTTCAAAGATATCATCAATTATGAAACCAACTGATATTACATGCCTCTCAAAAAAAAATTCTGAAAAAGTCACATCACTTCTTGGTATCCAGTCAAAATTTCATAAACAGACTGTAACCATAAGGAAAATCAAATTAAGAACATTCTCTAAAATAACTGGACTGAACTCTTTAAAAATATCAATGTCATGAAAAACAAAGAAAGGCTAAGAAACTACATGAGATTGAAGAGCTATGACAAACCCAATGTAGAATAGTGATAAAAAAAATTATTGGGAATGCTGAGTACATTTGAGTATGGACTGTTGATAATTATAATATTAGTATTGTAATAGTGTTAATTCTCTTAATTTTATTAAGACTATTATTAATACATGAAAATAGAAATGTTCTTGTTCTCAGAAAATACACACTGAAGTATTTAGGGGTGGATGAGATGATGTCTACAACTCACTCTTGAGTGGGTTTCACAAGAAAATGAATTACATGTATATATGCAGATACATAGATATTGATGTGTGTGTGTGTGTGTTTGGAAGGGGGAGGATTTTTTGTTGTTGTTATGTTGTTGAAGTGTCAATGTATGTGTGTTCATGCTGTCATCTGTTTCTTATGTCCTGGACTTTATGATTTCTACCCTCAAAATTAGATCTAAGAGTCTCTTATTACTTCATAGTATACTGGCTTTAACTACTATTCTTGCTTCCTAGCAATCATCTTTCTGAAGAGTCATTTAAATTATTATGTTCCTTGCTCTTCATGATAATCCCTATTTGCTAATCTAAGAATATGCTAGGAGAGATCTGTGGCACAGCAGTTAAGACCCCAGTATTTGAAGCTAAACAGATTTAATTTGGAACCTTGTGATCTACACTCTAGTGATCCTATCCATATGGTAATAGGTAGCTCTTGGCTGTCTAAGCTGGGACCTTGACATTCTGGGTGCAAATAATAATTCCAAACACAATTCCACAGAGCCGCACCCACGCAAAAAGGTTCCTAGATGTCTGTAGTTAAGCCAGGAAATTAAGAATAATGTTATAAATATTTATAAATCTAAGCATAGTCAATTTGAAGATCTTTATTCCAATATCATATCTTTTAGATTATTTTCTAAAGACTTACATCATTTAATGTTAAAATGCTCTTTTGAAATGATGGTGAGAATAAATGATAATGGGTTATTTATTTTAACATTTTATTTGGCTAGATGACAAATTGGCAACCCTGGGTTGGTCCTCTCATTTGTATTTTACTGGTGTGTGAAATCCAAAAGTCTAGGAACCACTGGGATAGACGACTCAACCACACAAGTTTGTATGTTTGTATATATGTACCACAAAGCTTAGACATTCAAACTATATTAACTTTTCATGCAAAAAACAGCAAACATGTCTTGTAGTTGCATATTCTTCATGTGTGCACTGGAATTTTATATTTTTATGTAAGAAAATAAATGTGTTTCTAAATCACTATGAATTTAGTATTATAAAATGTTCATAATAAAAAAATTGCTTCAAAATAAGGTGCAGCTGACAGTACTGTTCTTCCTGGCACGTGGGAATGTTCCACTGAGGCTGTCGGGCAACCATCGATCTAACTAACCAGTGTGACAGCAAAGGCACTAGAGGAGAAAAATATTCCAGACAGTCAAGCATGGCAGGAAAAGGTGCATCACCAAGAAATTTTTCAAATCACAGGTGGAAAATCTACAATGTCAGCTGGTTACTCAAAATTGCTGCAGTCCCTTATGATCCCCTCAGAACACTTCTCGTATTTGCAGATCACTCTGCCGCTCACTTCACCCAGAAACAAGAAGACATTATCACAAACTTCCTCAACTTCTTTGAGAAACAAACCTAAATCTTCTTTCACTTCCTTTCCTCCCCTCCCCTCCCTTCCTTTTCCGTTCCCTTTTCTTTCTTTCCATTCTCTTCATTTCTCTTCCCGTTGTTTTCCTTCCTTTCCCTCCCCATTCTTCCTCTCCCTTTCCCCCACCCTCGGTTCATTTTTCCCTCCCTCCCTTCCTTCCACCTTTTGTGGGATCGGTTTTCCCCATTCATGTCTACATTCTCTGATAACTTGCTCCATGAGTTGTTCCCCTTGTCTGGTATCTTTATTCTCTCCCTCTTGACTGATCTTTTTGTCTGCCTTTGAATTTTCAAAATCAGTTTTTCTAATCTTGAAAAATAACTTTGCTTAACCCTGATGCATCTTAATCCATTGTCCTGTTGTTACTTCATTCTTTTTAAAGATCAGCTTCTAAAACCAGGGCTGTATATTTACTTTTTCACCCTTGGTTAAATTTAAAAGAAAGTCCTAGTGATATTTATGAGCAAATTTGACTGCAAATCATCTTGTTGACATAAGCATTTTGAGTTTTCAAAATACTATGCTAGCTATCAGTCTTCCCAATAATATTATAAGGAAAGGGCTAGAAAGTACAAAAGGTGGACATAGTAACAAAGAGCATTACCCATATGGAGCAAAGATGTACATACTCATCTGGTTATCATGAATTATATCTCCTCTATTCAGTGTTTACTTAACAAGAGCATGATGTTCACAGAACAACGCAATTATTAACTGCTGCATTTTTGGTTTGTTTGGTTTCTCCTTCAGGAATGTAACCTTTATTTAGGAGGACATGGAGAACAGAAAGTTTTAAAATAAATTTATAAAAAATTATCTTGTAAGAATAAATTCTTCATGAAAAATATATTGTTAGAGAAAATTTAATTTTTTCACTAAGCTTTTAATGAACTCACTACCCCTTTGCTAAGTAAACTTGCCACGATGCATGTATTTTGTTGGAAAGCATTGAGATACAGGTCTTATCTTTTCTCTTCAAGCTGTTTGAAATAAGCTGTGACTCTAACAGATTCAAATACTGAACCAATGTGGAGTCTTAATTCTTCCAGATCACTTTCTCTCTCTTTCACACTCTCAAATCTGACTGCTACTTCTGGTCTACAATTAGACAAATAACAATCTTTATTCAGTCTTCATATTTGGTGGATGTTTAGACTTTGATGGTGATGATCATCACCACCTTCTCCTTTAAATTGCATCTTCCTTTGTCTTCCATAAAACTAGACTATCTTAGGCCTTTTCCTATATCATTGATTTTTGCCTTTATCCTTTATTAATTTTTTCTCTCCTTTTAGGTTAACACTGCAGCATTAGCCTTTTTGCTGAGCTGCTGCTGCAATTCCACTGTCTGTTGCATATTTGGCTATCACCTTCAACTTAATATGTCCAGAACTGTTCTCTCCTTACTCTCTCTCTCAGCCACCAAGAAAACTAGCCAGAAGTCAATCTGCTCCTCCAATATCTGTTATTGTTAAAGTTATCTTTCCAGTTCAGCAAAAGAAATAAGTACAGAGTATATTGAGGAACAAGTAACTCTATGTAAGGATACAAAGAAGATTATAACTGGGTAATTTCTGATCTAGGTTTTGAAGAACAAAAGAAATAGGACAGCTCAGACAGCAATAATATCATAGACTAGTATGGTCAAAAGCATAGACTCTGGCGTCAGATTGCCTGGATTTAAATCTCAGCTATATACTGATACTACTTACTATCCGAATAACCCTGAAAATTCATTAATCTCTCTTTGCCTCAATTGTATCATCTATAAAATGGTAATAATAATTCTTATGAGGACTAAATGAGTTAATGGAAGTAAAGCTTTCAGATCAGCAGTTCCAGACATGTAATTACCAGATAAGTCTTTGTTCTGATGACAATCTATGACACATATAAAATGAGAAAGAGGCTTGCAGTTCAGAGCAGTTTCAACAGTTCAATATTGCTAATGTGAAAAGTGAGCACTGGCAGTGACTGAGAGACAAGCAGCGATCTGATAATAAAGGACCTTAAATGTATGATGGGGACTTTTGTGATGGAGACCCATTTAGAGATTTGTAAAAGAAGTGAAGGTGGGAGTGGTGTGAACAGATTTTGTCTTTAAGGCAAAGGACGCAGAAAGCAGGGACACAATTTAGGAAGTTACTGGGAGAACACAGGCAAGAAATGATGAGACATAAGACTTGAATACCTTCTCTCTTTCTATCCAGTGAAACCAACCCCATTCTTCAGGATTCCATAACAGCTTCCTTGTTATTATTAGAAGAGAATTTTTTCTCCTATGAATTTCTGTGGGGTTTTGATGTACATGTCTAAACTCAGACACTTTTGTGAGTGAAGGAGGACATTAATTGTGCTAAACAACGGACACAAACTGGGACTGTTCTAGGCACACCAGGACACAAGGTTACTTTACACATACTATTTAACAGCACTTAATACGCCTTTAGGTGTAATTTGAAATGCAGGCTGTTTCCTTTCATCACCCTCACTTCTACTCTGTCACAAGAAAACACACACCACGTGGTGCCTGATACGTGGAAATGAACCTCTGTAGTGCTTGGCATACACAAGATGACCGGCAACTAGTAAGTAAATGAGTTAATTTTTATCATTACTCTGAGTAGTTCTTTTTAAAAAGTTATTTACCCCTCTAAAATCGTTTCTTCATTATTTATACACAATGGCAGAGGGCTGTCATTATATGTAAGATGTTTAAAGTAATAAACATCACAAAAGTTACAAATGAAAATAGACCTTGCTATATTATAGTAATATTGGATACATATGACTAATATTTAAATGAACACATATTACACGCATAAAAGCACATGTATTACCTATTACCTATAGAGAAATAAACAGAGATATAAGCGTAGGTATAGGTATAGATATGTATGTACATAAATATTTCCAAGATATGAGTCCACAAATTGATTTTTAACTCTTTAGAATTTAAGGGTTATAGGTACTCACCTCATTTTTTGCTATGGCAGAACTATTGAGCTTGCCATTTTAAATTTATTTATTCCTGTCTTCTAAAAGGAATTAGGGCTACTGGACCTTGTTTCCTCTCCAGCATTACTTGGCCTGATTTTTTATCTGCATTATTAATGTTCATCTTTCATCAAGGATGGTGAAGAAATGTCTTGTTCAGCAGTATTTCTTGCAATAATAGAAAACAAAAACTTATAAAGGCAAACAAACTGTGCCTTTGATCAGCCTCAGTAGTAAGTGCAGCCATTTGTGCTAACATAGAGAAAATGTCTATTGAGTTATACTGACTGATAGCCTGAGATCGGTGAAATGCTAGAGCAAAGTATAGTAACTATAAGTCTGTGAATATATAAATACAGAAGGAGGTAGATAATAGGATTTATGGGGAATGGCTAATATACCCAGAAATATTTCTTTCGAGAAGAGGAGTATGCAGAATGACATCTTAAAACATGGTAGAAGTTGTTCTATTTGTTATTAGTCACGATTTTCTAAAATAAAACTCATTAAGTATTAATCGTATGAAATTTAGCATGAAACTAGGCAGGTATGTTTTAGAATTTTATGATACTCCCCTTTCCCTACACCAAAACCTGGATATTTCCATGGTACCCTCCCTGGATCATGCCTTAAATGTCCAAATGAATCTCACAATAACCCCAATATGGTGAACTCCAAGTTCCCAGGCTATTATAGAACTTTTCTTAATTTTCAATAATCTTAGAATGGTTTTTTTTTTAAACTCATCTAATTCTGAAAATTTACCAGAGCAATAGTTAAAAATATGAATCCATACCTCATCTCAAATTAAATCAGAATCCCCAGGAAAAGTCTTGAATATGTCTGCTGAGCTTTACTAACAGTTAGAATGAGACAGGCGAAAGCTATAGCAAGTTCTCCAGGAGTCTTGCGATTTGCCAGTTTTCTTGTCAGTAGCTTGACCACAGCCTGTGTCTTCTTTCCCAAACAGACTTTCTCATTCTTTTCAATGTGGGTAGGCTGAGATTTTTTTAAATCTTTAAGATTTGGTCCCCTTTTGCTTAACAATTCCATCTTTAAGTCATTTCTCTCTTCTCAAACTTTACTACAAGCAATTAGCAGGAGCTGGGCGACTCCTACGATACTTCAACACTTAGAGATTTTCTCAGCCAAATATATATTTGGGTCATTAAACATGAAATGTCTGATTTTGAATCAAAAGTTTAGTTTATTATATCCCAAACAAGAAGCAGTACAATTAATCAAAGTATGTGCTTAATCTATCAACACAGTTTTGTCATCTTAACAGTAGCTTGTTTACGCTAGCAGTGAAGAAACGTGGAGAGAGAGTGGTGATTAAATTGCCAAAGGCGTTTTCCACAGCTTGTTGAGAATTGAATATTTTTGTTTACAAGAAGTGGTCCAAAACCTGGAAGAAGGGGTAATCAGTTGGTGCTAGGTATGGTGAATACGCTTGATGACAAAGAGTTTCCAAATCCAGCTTCTGTAGTTTGAGCAGCGTTGTTTTTTGTGAAATGTGGTCTTGCAAGAGGATTGGCCTGTCTCTATTGACCAATCTCAGCTGCTTGATCACAAGCATCCTCATCATTTCATCCAATAGACATCCATTGTAATCGATTGACCAGGTTTTGTGAAGCTGCAGTGGATAATACCAGTGCTGGACCACCAAACAAACACCATTAGCTTTTTTTGATGAATATTCAGCTTTGGACTGTGTTTTGACACTGCAGCTTCATCCAACCATTGTGCCAAATGTGTATGACTGTCAAAAAGAATCTATTTTTCATCACACATAACAATACAGTGTAGAAGTGGTTCACCTTTATGTACTGACAGCAAAGAAAGGCCAGCTTTGAGATGATTTCTCTTTTGATGCTCATTTAATTCAGGTGGAGTTCATCTATCCAGGTTCTTCACCTTGCCAGTTTGTTTCAAATGGTCCAATATTGTTGTATGTCAAACCTTGCTGCTAATTCATACCTAGGTTGAGATGGATTTACTTCCACTGCAGCTTTCAGCCTCATCATTATCCACCTTGGTCTCAGGTCACCCACATGGCTCATTTTCAAGATTAAAATCACTGGAATGGAACTTCTCAAGCCATTGACATACTGTGCATTCATTAGCTACATCCTTCCCAAACACTTCATTGATATTTAAAGCTGTCGGCACTGCATTGGTTCCATGACAGAATTCATATTCAAAAATACCATGAATTTTTGACTTATCCATGATCTCACAAAAATTGCTATAAAAAAAAATTGAAAGATAATCACAAGCCAAAATGTGTGTTGGAAAGACTGAGGATGTACCTTCACAATAAAAATAAAACAAGGAATGTTGAAGTGAAATGTCAGATATATCAACTGTCAAACTTACTACTTAAGGAAATCAGACATTTCATATTTAATAACCTAAATAATTTCATAGCTTGCAAGTTCTACCTTCCACAAAACACTGGAATATGAACACAATTCAGCCAAATTATTTGCTTGCCTCTTTATAACAAGGATAATCTTTTTTTTTTCTAGTGTCCAACAGCATGTTCCTCATTTCTGCCTGAGATCTCGTCAGAATGGCCTTTACAGTCCATATTTCTGTCACTGTTCTGGTCAGGATTACTCAGGAACATTCTAAGAGATTGAAGCATTCTGTATAGCTCTCCTCTTTTCTCTCTAGGCTCTCACTAGAATTGCCCTCAAAATTCCATTCACAGTAATGTAGACTTTTTTCCAGCATGCATCTCAAAATTCTTCCAGACTGCACCCATTAGCCAGTTCCAAAGCTGCTCCCACATTTTCAGGTATTTACTATAGCAGCACTCCACTTTTTGGTACCAATATTTGCCTTAGTTTATTCGGGTTACTACAACAGAATACCATGGACTAGTGGCTTATAAACAAAAGAAATTTCATTGGCCTAGGCAAATGATTTGTAAAGAAGACCCCACAAGCAATGATAGCAACAACTAAAATAAATAAATGGGACCTGATTAAATTAAAAAGCTTCTGTACAGTCAAGGAAACTATCATTAGAGCGAACAGACAACCTACAAAATGGGAGAAAATATTTGCGTTCTATACATCCAATAAAAGGCTAACTAGAATTTATATAGAACTCAGGAAAAATCAGCAAGAAAAAAAAATCAAACAACCCCATTAAAAAATGGGCAAAAGAAATGAAGAGAAACCTTCAAAAGAAGATGGACTAATAGCCAAGAAACGTATGAAAAAATGCTCAATGTCTCCAATCATCAGGGAAATGCAAATCAAAATCACAATGAGATATCACTTAACTCCAGCGAGAATGGCTTTCATCAAAAATTCCAGAACAACAAATGTTGGCATGGAAGCGGAGAAATAAGAATACTCATATACTGCTGGTGGGACTGCAAACTAGTACAACCTCTATTGAAAGGAGTATGGAGATACCTCAAAGAACTAGAAGTAGAACTACCATTTGATCCAACAATCCCGCTACTGGGTATCAATCCAAAGGGAAAAAAAAAAAGACATTCTATAAAAAGGACATCTGCACTAGAATGTTTATAGCAGCACAATTCACAATTACAAAGATGTGGAAATGCCCCAAGTGTCCGTCGATACGTGAGTGGATTAACAAAATATGGCATATGTATACCATGGAGTTCTATTCAGCCATAAAAAAAAAAATAGTGAACTACCTCTTGTATTATCCTGGGTGGAGCTGGAGCCCATTCTTCTAAGTGAAGTATCACAAGAATGGAAAAACACACACCACGTGTACTCCCCATTAAATTGGTACTAACCCATCAAAACTTATGTACACATATGGAAGTAACATTCACTGGGTGTCAGGCAGGTGAGAAGGCAGGTGTTGGGAGCAGTGAGAAGGGGATGGGTAAACTCACACCTAGGGGGTGTGGTGCATGCTGCCTGGGGGATGTGCACGCTTGTAGCTCTGACTCGGATGGTGCAAAGGCAATTATGTAACCAAAGCATTTGTACTCCCAAAATATTCTGAAATAAAAATAAAATTAAAAATTAAAAAAAGAAAAATATTTTTCACAGTTCAGGAGGCTGGAAGCATGTAATCAAGTCCACAACAGATTTGGTGTCTGGGAAGGCCTGCTTCCTTGTTCACAGCCGTGTTCTTACTGTGTCCTCACACGACAGAAAGGGCACCGGAGCTCTTCGGACACTTTTATAAGGGAGCTAATCTTATTCATGAGGGCTCTGCTATCATAAACTAATCACCTCCTAAAGATCCCACTTTCAGATATCACATTGGGGGTTATGTTTTAAATGTATTAGTTTGGGGGAGACATGAACATTCAGTCTACAGCTTATGGCAAATAGTGTAAGCACATTTCATGCTATTCAATTCCTCCTAATCCTATGGATTGATAAATAAGGGACATAATTTAAATTAATTATCTATGAACAATTATAGTTAAAAAAAGTTAATCTCATTCAGCAATAGCATTTTTATTTTAAAACACTGAAATAGAGTACAGTAGATATTTCTAAAATAGAAATTATCTCTATTTTTTCATTACAATAATAAAATGTGATTGTTAACAGAATCAAGACTACAAAATTTACATAGTAGAAAGTGAGAAGCCCAAAGATAAATACTGTTAAAATTTGGTTGTTTTTTTTTTTATGAATTGTTACTACACATAACATTAGATCAAAAAGTTTTATTTAACTTTTCAAACTGTCTAAGCTACTATTTCTCAATTACTCTTCCAGAAGATCAGAAATACTATTCTTCAAATAAAATCTCTAACATATTGAGCTAATCATTTACCTTCCTGTACACTGAATTCTTATTTACAAAATAAGGGTTTGGAATATGAGTTTCAAGGATTGCTGCCCTTGTGCCCCAAATGCCTTACAATTTTAGTCCAGGCCCCATGCTCCCTTTGTCTGCTGGTTGTGGGGGTAGCCAAAACTTGGTTTTCCAGTGGAGAATTTCTATCTGGGCTGGTCTAAATGCTCCCTCCATGGACACTGGCAGAACTGCCCTGTGCTGTGTCCCCCTGTGCCAGGGTGGCCCTGTGTTTCAGTGCAAAGTCCCACAATCACTTCACTTTCCCTCCCCTGGGCACAGAGATTCTCTCTCCCCTGGTGTACGGGTACTGTCAGGGGATGTGGTGAACTCTTTCACGTGGTGGTGATGTAGGCAATGCAAAATTGTCTTTTCTGCCTTCTTCAGTGCCTCTTTCCTTGATATAATGTTAAAACCAGGTAATATGATCGCTCATCTTATTTTTGGTACTTCTGAATGTGCTTGCTTGTGTGGATTGTTGTTAAATTGGTGTTCGTGTGGAGGGACGATTGCTGGAGGTTTCCATTTAACCACTTTGTTCCGCTACCCCTCCAACATACTGTTTCAAAGTATATATACATTGTGGAATGACTAAGCCTAGGTAATTACCATATGCGTCACCTTACATAATTATCATTTTGTGGTGAGAATACTTTATTGTACAACAAGGTGATATAGTGTATTCTTGAAAAATGCTAAGAGAGTGAATGTAGCATCCTCCAGGTGATTCTGATGTATGCTCTTGTTTGAGAACCATTGCTATAAAAACCTCCTTTGTCTTATGTATGAGACAACAATGTCCCCCAGTGGCCAAAAACATGTACAATATTTTTCAATAATTATGTTTATACACTGTGTTTAAAATAATTCCCAAAGACAATTTTCACTACATTGGTAAGTGGGCTTCAAACTCAGTCCCAAAATTCATGTGTGTAAAAAATGCTTATTTCTTTTTTTTATTTTTAATTTAATTAAACCCAAACTGAGTATCAGTCCCACTGGATTGACAGAAAACTAATTCTTACTCGGTATCACAATACCCTTCTCTCCTAGGACTCAGCCAGAATCTAAGAGGCTTATATGGTGGTCAGAAAATGGGAGAAGATTCTTGACTTGCCAGTTTGTCATACTCTCTGGTGGCTTCCTTATTATCCAAACTAAAATGGATCTTTGAGGTCTGTGTCCTAGACTCAGCCCTGGTGGGCATATCATTCAACCATTTCTCTGATGTTTTGTCTCCTTCTGGGTGCACTGCTGTAGATCAACCACTGGATTCCTAAAAATTATAGGACCTTATTGGTTTTTGCCCTTGTCCCAGTTTCTGGGAATTGCTCCTCATTCTGTCTCTTTGCTTTTAAGGTGCTGTCCTGTGGAATCTTCTGAGATGATAAAAATATCCTGTATCTATGCTGTCCAATTCAGTAATCACTAGCCACATGTGGCTACTGAACATTTGAAATGTGGCTAGTGCAACTGATTAATTTTTGATTTTCTCCAATTTCAATTAATTTTAATATAAATTTAAACAGCCTCATGTGGCAAGTGGCTACCTTATTAGGCAGCACAGTTCTTCTAAAGGGTTTTGCTTCCACTCTGCTGCAAAAGTACTAATGGCCTAGCTATCTACTGGAAGCAAAGAGAATGAAAAATATGGAGAGCAAGACAAAACAGCATCTCTAAATATTCTCTGGTAGTGAGTATAGGGTGTTCATCATACTCTTCTGCAACTTTTCTATATGTTTCAATATTCCCAAAGTAAAAATTTGAGAACAAAAACATATAGTGCCACAAATTAAAGCACAGTTATAAACGGATTTAGCAACAGGGATCCTGAGATGTGAACTCCAGCTGTTTTCATTCTGCTAATTCAGACAAATAGAAAGGGCTGATGAAAGGTTCTAGTGCCTAAAAAAGCAGGAATTGGATAAAAAGAGAGAAAGCCTGAACACTTCAGAGTGAGAAAAAAAAAATTTCCCAGCTGTTTGAGGGAAACATAATCTCTGCCTCTAGGCGCGGAGAGGATTGCCTTCCTGAAGGAGATGGAGTCTGGGTGCCACCACAAGGACAGAAGAATGCTGTATTCGTCAATGTGAATGATACTCTGATGAGCTTCTGTCCTAATTTCTTAGGGATAAAGAAGTCAAACTGGCAGAAGGAGAGGTATTTAGGGCAAGAAGCTGAGAAGAGGCAGAAAGTGTGGCAGAATATGCTACCCCAAAATATGCCACTTTGGCATAGGATTATTTTGAGCTAAAGGCACTTGAAATACAGCAGATGCAAAGGGGCACTCTAATCTCCCCTTTTCTTCCTGCAAACAAGGGATGAAAAACTTTCATGTGAAAGATGTCCTCACTGCACCAGCAGAAAAGAAACATTCTGTGAGAGGGAGTCATAGCCAAGAAAATTCTGTACAAACAGACCTTGTCAAAATAATTCTTATCTTCTGTTAACCTCCATACATAGTTCAATTATTTTCCATAATTGTTTCTCTTTGTTCAACCTAGTATAAAAGCATTTTGCCTTTGCTACTACTTCTTGGGGCCTTCATTTGCTTACAAGGGCTCCTATGTCACATAAAACTTACATTAAATACATTTGTATGCTTTTCTCCTGTCAATGTCTTATGTCAGATTAATTCTCAGACTCTACCAAAGACCCTAAGAAGGTAGAGGTAAATCTTTGCCTTCCCCATAGTTAATTCAGTAGTGCAGTGGCATCATATCTTTGCTACAAATAAGCAAACGCTGAAATGGATGTAGGGAAGGGAGAAACCAATGAAAAAAGGCAGGTAAAGGAAGATCGGTGTGAAAAATTAGATAAAACATACCCAAAGAAGATCACATCAGAGCATAACAGTCTTCATAATTTCAATTCTACTGGGCATAAATTTGCCGTTTGCTCCTTTAATTTTGCAGACTCAACATTTTACATTAATGTGTAATTGCCTATAAAGAGTATTGATGACTAGTTGGAAACATGGCTATAAACAAAGTTAATCAGACACCTAGAAAATTAAGACCTGATTTTTCTCAACCTTAAGACAAAAATTAGAATGGAGCTTTGGTTATCTCATATTCAAAAGTAAAAAGGATCTAGAAGGAGGCAGTGTGAATTTGACATTGTGTACAATTTTCCATCTGTGAACTTGGACATAAGTACTCTCTGTCTTATTAATGTACTCTCCATCTTACTGTCAGACCAAGCAGAGGGAGGAGTTATCACTATTCTTTGTACTTATTCTATAAACCAGAAAAAGATTCTTTAAAGAAGTAAAAGGAAAGACAGATGGCATCTTGTCTGAAGACGTCTTGTGTATCACAGTTGTAAACATTTAAATAATTCATTCTTTCTATTTGAAAAGACCAACCTCTTTTTAAATGTATTTTTCTGTGTCTTTTCTCTCCTACTTTTGTATAGGTAAAATGTCAAGATCTACCCAAGAAAACCAAGAAAAAATAACTCTCCTAGTAAACCTATGTCATGATATTTGACTAGAAACATCACTACATATGATAATTCAGGTAAACAGGAAGTAAGTTTACCGTTATCAGAAGTTCTTAGCCATCAGGTATATGAGCTGCTGGGGTATTTTTAGAGAAAAACAAAGTATCATACAGTAGTCTAAAAGAAGTAAATTGTAGGAATTGAGTCAAAGAATTCTCTGGACTATAACAATTGATGTGAATTGATACATTAATCCCTAAAGCTTGACAGCGAGACCCAATTTAGTCTCTTGTTTCATTGCACTTCCTAAAATGGCTATTAATTTATTGTAGCTGTAACTGACTGTAATTTATTCATTTCCTTTTGTGAATATTTGTTCAATGTCTCCCTTTTGTGAATTCAATGTCTATCTAACTCTACTAGACTTTACACTTTAGGAGAGTAGGGACAAGAATTTTTCTCTGCCATAAACACTCATTAAATGTTTGGTAAATAAATGAATAAATGATTAAACAACACATTGTTAGATATCAGATCACTTCCTGAACTCTCACCATAGTGAGTGCCATTTAGCAAAAGAAATGTAAAAGGCAAGTGACTGACCTCTATCTTCTCCCTAACTTAAATGAATAAAATTGAAGATTTTTAAAAGAATAAGCTATGACAATTTTCTTATTTTTTTTTGCATCAGCAGCCATTTCACTTCATACACCATTCAAAATCACAGTGCATTTGTACTGTCTTATTTGGAAAAGAGCCATTGATAGCATAGGCTGGCTCCTAATCCCATGGAGGCAAGATGGCTCTCCCCATAGTTAAACAGCTCTTTGGTTAAAGAGCTTTCCTATAAATGTGCTATAACTTTTACACAGTGTGGTTCAATTTATAAAATACTTTCACATAATCTCTTTTAGTCTACACATGGACAAAGAAAATATTATACTACCTATTTCTAATTAGCCATTACAAATATATAAACTAAAGCAGAGAAAAGTTAATGATTTGCCCAAAATTGCGAAGTTATTAAGAGACAGAACCTTAATTCAAACTCAGCAATTCTAACTTCAGTTAACCTTCTAACTTTTCCATGATGTTGCCTGAACTATGTGCTGGTTTATTTGGATTTCATACTTCTTTAACATCTATGTATCTTGATCCAACTTTATAGTAATAACCTGTTAGAAGAAAACTCTAGATAAATTAAATTTAGCAGTTTGAGCAAAGAAATGATTCATAAATCAGTCAGTATCCAGAACCAATAAAGGTTCAAAGAGCTCCACCCAGCAACCTGGGCAGGCAGTAATTATAGACAGAAAAAGGAAATTACATACAGAAATAGCCTGATCCTTAGATATTTCCTTCCAGATGAACTTTTACTTGCAACCAAAAGTCACAGTTCAAGATTATATTAGGTTACTAAGTATGGAATGTCCAATTTCCTTAAGAACTAAGTTCGACAGTTGATATCTTTGACATTTCACTTTAACACTTCTTGTTTTATTTTTAGGTACATTCCCACTCTTTCAAACGGACATTTTGGCTTGTGATTATCTTTCAAACTTTTTTTAGAGCAATTTTTGTGAAACTGTGGGTAGATAAGTCAATAATTTGTGTTATTTTTGAATATGGGTTCCATCATGGAACCAATGCAGCGCAGACAGCTCAAAATATCAACAAAGTGTTTGGGAAGGATGTAGCTAATGAACACACAGTATGCCCATGGTTTGAGAAGCTCCATTCTGGTGTTTTTAATCTTGAAAATGAGTCATACGGGTGACCTGAAATCAAGGTGGATAATGATGAGCTGAAATGATGAGCTGTAGTGGAAGCGAATCCATCTCAACCTACGCGTGAATTAGCAGCAAGGTTTGACATTACTATTCCAACAGTATTGGAGTATTTGAAACAAATCGGCAAGGTAAAGAAGCTGGATAGATGGGGACCACATGAATTAAATGAGCATCAGAAGAGAAATCGTTTCAAAGCTTGCCTTTCTTTGCTGTCAGGACATAAAGGTGAACCATTTCTACACTGTATTCGTTACTACGTGTAATGAAAAATAAATTCTTTTTGACAATCACATACATTCGGCACAATGGTTGGATAAAGATGAAATGCTGAAACACAGTCTAAAAGTGGATATGTATCAGAAAAAGCTAATGGTGTCTGTTTGGTGGTCCAGTGCTGGTATTATCCACCATGGCTTCATGAAATCTGGTCAATCAATTACAGCAGATGTCTACTGCAACTAGTTGGATGAAATGATGAGGATGCTTATGATTACGCAGCTGAGATTGGTTCACAGAGACAGGCCAATCATCTTGCAAAACCACATTTCACGAAAAACAACACTGCTCAAACTACAGAAGCTGGATTTGGAAACTCTTTGTCATCCATCATATTCACCAGACCTTGCACCAACTGACCGCCACTTCTTCCAAGCTTTGATACCACTTCTTGCAAGGAAAAATATTCAATTCTCAATAAGATGTGTAAAACTCCTTTTACAATTTTGTCATCATTTGCTCTCCATGGTTCTTTGCTGCTGGCATAAGCAAGCTACCATTAAGATGGCAAATCTGTGTTGATAGTTTAGGCACATATTTTGATTAATTGTACTGCTTGTTTGGGATATAAACTAAACTTTTGATTCAAAATTGGACATTTCATATTTAATGGCCAAATATGTTTTAATGAATGCCTTGGCCTGTGGTATTGTCTGCTGCCTTCCAAATCCACAGCTTTGAAAATCATACTAGCAGATAGTACCGGTTGCCCATCACCACAAATGTTTTAGCTGGACTATGAATGCGAAAAGAAAAATCAATGCTCACGAAAATATGTGCTGAATTGGGTGGGATGAACTTTAAAGGGAAACCAATGAGAAATACTGCTTTGCAGTAAAGCCTAGGGTAGTAGCTACCCTTTCTCTCCAGACTGTCATTATATGGCAAAAAAGTTAATGTTCATAAACTCCTTAAGAAACTTAAAACCTGAAAAAGGCAACTACGTATCATGTCAATTAAAGTAAGATAATTAACACTAAGATCAAAATTGGGAATCCAAAAAAAGATTCAACAAAGATCATTTAAACCTTTCGTATTATTTTCAAAAACTCTTTAAGTAGAAATAGAAAATCTCTTAGTCCATTATATTTCAATGGAATTCTCTGAACTGAAGCAATCTATTAGCCGCTGACAGAGTTGCCTGATCGGTGCAAACGTAAAAGTTTGTATTGGGATTAATTTTATTCTCAGCTTGACATCAACAGTATCATTAAAAATACTCACAAACAAAGTTTAACTTATTTTTCCGTCTTATCAGGCCTGGTAAAAAAAACAAACAAACAAACAAAAAAACAAAAAAATGGGCTAAAATGCATTCTAACAACAAGCAAAGTGCAGCAATGCCTGCAAATAAGATGGGCCAGAGAAGCTCATCGCATTTCTGTGAAGCACTTGTGATTTTTCTGCGCCGCCTTGTGGCCATAACACGGCCATCACACGGGAAAGTCAAGCGCTTTCCCCGGCCTGGTCAAGTCTCGCAGCTAGCCGCACTGCGGGATCGGCCCCTGCACAAACGTGAGGCAAACGGTGCCAGTGCTGGGAAACAGACTTGCCCTTCTTCCTACTTCCTCCTCCATTTCCTTTATTCCATATCCTCAGGCCCGCTCACCCACCGTCCTCTGAGAGCCTTTTCCCTAGTTGACTTCCTTTTCCAGCTCCACCATTCGGTCTCCCCTTTCCTTCGCTGAGTCCTCCGGGGTTGACTGGCAGCCCTCCATGGAGACCCCGCCCACGCCCGCCGTCCGCCTCCCGCAATCCCTGCCGCAAGGGACCGCCCCCTCCCGCCGGCAGCCAATGGGGGCGCGGCTCCGCCTCGCCCCTCCCGCCGCGTCCCGGAGCTCTGGCGGGCGTGGGGCTTCCGCCGAGTCCTGAGCCCCTGGATCTTCCGGCGGCTGAGGCGATCACAGCCCGGGATCCCAGCGGGCCGGCCTCGGGAGAACCATGGACTCGGAGGTGCTGAAGGTGAGCCGGCAGGCGGGCGGGCGGGGGCCGGACGAGGTTCCTTTATGAGTGGCGATGGGCTGGGGGCGTGGAGAGCTCGGGTGGACTTCGCGAGGCTGTCGTCCCCCTGCTGGGCCTTCGCTGCGCTGGTTCTGGGTGTCGCCAGCCGGCGGGGAGGACCGGTAGCCCACCCCACCTGGTCGGCCTCCGCGGGCCCTGCTTTGGAATCTGGAGGTCTGGGGCAGCCCCGGCGCGCTGCTTTCTGAATTGTCGTTAGTGTGCTCGTCCCCACCCTGGCTGGTGTGTTTATTTTGCGTTTGCATCATGTTTGTTAGGAAAGCTGGGGTAACATATGAAGCTGCGCCTCCAGGTGCAATATTTAGGGACTTACATCAAACTATTAATAGTGTCACCTCCGCCGTTGGACGGTAAAAGGAGCTCTGGAAGACTATGCGAAACCAATTAAAGACATGAGACTTCAAAATCGGGGAGTCTTTATTTTAGGGTCATGGTCTTCTCTGTGTATCACTGATTCATCCATTCAGCAAATATTAATGGCGGGCCACTTAAGAAATGATGGTATAAAAGAATTAAAGACATGAGGCTTGAAAATAAACGTTTTATTTTCAGATGATGGTCTTCTCTATTCACTCCTTCAACAAGTATTTATGAAAGGCTTACTATATGTCCACGAGAAGCTGGAGATGTCAGTGAGCAAAACTGAATAGTTACTACCTTCACAGATTTTACTGTCTAATGCTGGAGAAAAACCTTAATTCAATTCATTCAGCAAATACTTACTGAATGCTATGTGTCTAGCACTATTCCAACCACAGAAGATCCTGCAAAAATAAAACTAAGAAAGACCCTTGCAATCTTGTAGCTTACATTTGAGTAGGAGGAGTCAGACAATAGGTAGGTCAATAAAATGTACCTTGTGAGCTGATAAGTGGATGGAGGACAATTTGGCAGTGCAGGAGGTTAGGGAGTGCTAGAGTGTCTTTTGCTTTTTTGCCTGAATTTTTACCTTATCCTCTGTCAAGCTATGCTCCCATCCCCTTCAAGTGTTTCATCCCTTTAAATTTATCCCTTGCACTACCACCCAAATGAAATCTTTAATACAAACACTTTCATGTTAAAAAAGTGGTTCCTCATCACTTAGACTTGAGCATCAAGTCCAAGTCCTTAAGATGAGGCTCTTCTTCACCCTCCCTTCCTCTCCAGCTTCATCCTCTGATACTCCTTGTCTTGCTTAAGCCTTGGGAGCAGGGAATGGCAAACTTTTACTACAAAGCACCAGATAGTACATATTTTAGGCTTTGTGAGCCATATGGTCTCTGTCACATCTACTTGGCTGTTGTGTTTCAAAAGCAGCCATAAACAGTACTTAAATGAATGAGCATGGTTGTGTTCCAGTAAAACTTTATGAACACTGAAAT
This sequence comes from Avahi laniger, assembly GCA_963575035.1. NCBI lineage: Eukaryota > Metazoa > Chordata > Mammalia > Primates > Indriidae > Avahi > Avahi laniger. The sequence goes on from CAUYSK010020220.1 coordinate 23,276, forward strand.
TTGACTTTCACATAATTTTCACATTATGAAATATATTTTTCTTTTTTTTCCAACTGCTTGAAAATGTAAAAACCATTCTTAGATCACTGGCCATAAAAAAATAGGCAGCAAGCCAGATATGGCCCTCAGACTGTACTTTGCCAACTATGGAGTGGCTTTTAGTGATTTCCATCACCACTCCCATCCCAAGGGACCACTGATGATTTTTTTTTTTTTTTTAATTTGTGTTGTTACAGTTCCTTTGCCTGGCTTGGTCCTCTGCCTGCCTAACATCATGAAAGGCAAATAGGAAAAGCCTGCATGTATGTGGAGGGAGAGTGAAGGGTTTGCAATTTAGGAGTCAGCTCTGAAATCCTCCCCAATAATCTCTCCTTAATTTTACTCTTCTATCCTCCCCTCACCCTACCTCAGATACCAAAGCTGTCTAAATGTTGCTACACTACATTCCCAAAGCAATTGATAAACTCTTTTCTTGTGTTTGCTACATTGTATTTCAGTTGGTCTTTAGATTATAGTCTCATCTGTAAAACATAAGCTTTTCTGAGGCAGAAAGCATGTCTTATTTACTTTTTTATTCACAGTAGCCCGGTGCCTGGCACTAGTAGGTGCTCAGTAAATGTCTGTTGGACTAAACAGCCTGACATGAACCAAAGCAGGGGCAATGGGTATGTTTAGTGGGAACTAGAATAGAGAAATAGAAGGAACTACTGACAGGTTAGACTTAGGTAGAAGGGAAAATTTCATGATGCAATTTCTGGCTTGCGTGGCAGGTCGCAAATGGAAATATGAATCTGGAGCTTAGATGAGAGGTCTTGGTTGGACACATTGTTTTTTATTCCATCAACATATGAGGCTCAGAGGAACTTTTTTCCTCTCAGAACAGGACTTTTGTACTATATCTTAATTAATCCTCACAACAACCTGTAAATTATTAACAGCATTTTACAAATGAGCAGACTGAGGTTTTGAAGATGGACCAGAGATATGAAACCAAATCTTTTCGCTTTTAAATCCATGTCCTTTTTATGATACCATGACATTTGACAGATTGCTGAGTTTGTCATTACTTCATAATGCCATAATAACAAAATATTATGTATTTTAAAAAGCAGATTTTGTTTTTAAGAAATCTGTGGTCTGGCAATGGAAGCCTCTTGTCTTTTTTAAAAAAATTTTTGGTTTTGGTCTATTTTTCTGTTTTCTAGAACCTTCAAGAAAATGTGGGTAAAGGAAAAGAAAGAGGTGAAAGTAGCCTGATTTCAGTACTGTTAAAAAATTTAGGAAAAAAGATTGGAATTATTAGAAAACATTGAATTATTTCACTAATTTTATTTTTATTCTGTTCTATAATTCTTATTATTGAGTGCTAGCCATTAACAATATTTTAAGAACTTGGAAGAAAAAAATATCACATTACCTAAGTTTAAGATTATTCCATGGGAATAACCAATTAAATGAAAACTTGATTATAGAAAGAAAATATTTTATACTGGTTTCTTTAGACTTAACTGACTATAGCTGTCTTATGTAAATTCTCTGCTCTAGGTAAACAATATTCCCACTGGAGCATAGAGAAAAGAGATCCACAGAAGAGCCTAATCCTGAACCACTTCCATATATTTGCCCATCTGTTCTCCTATCTGGCCAATACTGTTCATATTCAAATTCTACCTGTCCTTCAAAAATCAGGTTAAATTCTAACCTTTCACAAAGCTTTCCCAGCCCACTCCTGTGGATAAATAGTATATATCCATAGTATATATCAAATAGTATATATCTGCTAAGAAGCAGATGTTAATCTGCTTCTTAGAGTGTTTCAGAGCACTGATATCCTTTTATAATATCTTCTCATTATTTCTTTCTAGACTTTGATTAATTACTATTGTAAAGAGAGATATTTCCATCATATGTTACTTGCTGCCAGTGAAGGAATTAAGCGGTATGGCAGTGACCCGGTCTTCAGGTTTTTTCATGCCTATGGTATATTAATGGAAGGTATGTGCTAGTTATTAAACATATTGCATCAGTTTTAAATTCTTGCTTTGCACTATAAGCAATTTTTCATATCATAATCTTGATTTTCAGGTAAAGTTCAAGAAGCTCTTCGAGAATTTGAGGCTCTTAAAAATAAACAAGATGTATCCCTTTGTTCTCTACTTGCACTGATCTACGCACATAAAATGAGTCCTAATCCAGGTATAGTATTTAAGTATAATGCTTAGGACAATTTTTCCTATTCAATTCATTTTGATTTTTCGCAATTAAACCATTCAGTCTGATCATACTGTATTATATATATAGGCTCTCTTTATATCATGTTTTATCTTCCTGAGAAGAGTATAAGTTCATCAAGCATAAGAAACATGTCTATACTACTTTCATATTCCATATATCCTATGGCAGAGGTTTAATTAGTACATAGCAATTGTTTGAGTTAACTTAAAGATGAACATATATTTAGCAATTGTTGTGGAAAAACAGGATAACCAAAAAACAGGTGCTGTATATATATAAATAGCTCTGCAGCGGCCAACTTTACAACTCGTTATGTGCAAATATATAGCTATATGCAGTTTATTTCTTCTATATATTAAGTTTCTTTTTTTTTTTTTTTTTTTTTGAGACAGTTTCTCACTCTCTTGCCTGGGGCGAGTGCCGTGGCGTCAGCCTACCTCACAGCAACCTCAAACTCCTGGGCGCAGGCAATCCTACTGTCTCAGCCTCCCAAGTAGCTGGGACTACAGGCATGAGCCACCATGCCCGGCTAATTTTTTTCTAGATATATTTTTAGCTGTCCAATTAATTTCTTTCTATTTTTTGGTAGAGATGGGGTCTCGCTCT
>CAUYSK010020221.1:0-20130 GCA_963575035.1 Avahi laniger
GCACTGGCACAAAAATAGAGCCATTGACCAGTGGAACACAACTGAGAGCCCAGATATAAAACCATCCTCATATAGCCACCTAATCTTTGACAAACCAGACAAAAACATACACTGGGGAAAAGAATCCTTATTCAATAAATGATGCTGGGAAAACTGGATAGCCACATGTAGAAGACTGAACCAGGATCCACACCTTTCACCTATCACAAATATCAACTCACGCTGGGTAACAGTTTGAAACCTAAGGAGTGAAACTATTAGAATTCTAGAGGAAAATGTTGGAAATACTCTTCTAGACATTGGCCTAGACAAAGAATTTATGAAGAAGACCCCAAAGGCAATCACAAGAACAACCAAAATAAATAAATGGGACCTGATCAAATTAAAAAGCTTCTGCACAGCCAAAGAAACTGTCACAAGAGCAAACAGACAACCTACAGAATGGGAGAAAATTTTTTGCATGCTACAAATCCGATAAAGTGCTGATAACCAGAATTTCCTTCGAACTCGGGAAAATCAACAAGAAAAAATCAAATGACTCTATCAAAAAGTGGGCAAAGGACATGAACAGAAACTTTTCAGAAGAAGACAGAATAATGGCCCAAAAACATATGAAAAAATGCTGAACATCTCTAATCATCAGCGAAATGCAAATGAAAACCACAATAAGATATCACTTATCTCCAGTGAGACTGGCCTTTATCAAAAAGTCCCAAAACATTAAATATTGGTGTGGATGTGGAGAGATAGGAACACTCATGCACTGTTGGTGGGACTGCAAACTAGTGCAACCTCTGTGGAAAGCAATATGGAGATACCTTAAAGAGATACAAGTAGAAGTACCATTCGATCCAGCAATCCCACTACTGGGCATCTACCCAAAAGAACAAATGATACTCTATAAGAAAACACCTGCACCGGAATGTTTGTAACAGCACAATTCACAGTTGCAAAGATGTGGAAACAATCCCCGTGTCCATCAATATATGAGTGGATTAATAAAATGTGGTATATGTATACCATGGAGTACTATTCAGCTTTAAGAAACAATGGTGATAGAGCACCTCCTGTATACTCCTGGATAGAGCTGGAACGCATTCTATTAAGTGAGGTATCCCAAGAATGGAAAGACAAGCACCACATGTATTCACCATCAAATTGGTATTAACTGATCAACACATAAGTGCACATATAAGAATAACATCTATTGGATGTTGGGGGGGAGGGGGAGAAGGGAGTAGGGGATGGGTATATGCATATACAAAGAGTGCAATGTGCACCACCCAAAGAATGGACATATTGGAAACTCGGACTTGGGAGGGAGGGCAAGGGCAACATACGAAATCTAAACATCTGTACCTCCATAATATGTTGAAATAAAAAAAAATTTTAAGGAAGAGAATGTCAAGAGAGGTATCAGTAGATTATCTTCAAGCCAAATGTGTTATTTAACTTTATAAGAGAAACTTTACATTTTTCTGAAGAGTTGAGTCCTTCACCCATGCCAGGATAAAATTTCTTTTGTTTCTTGTTGGTCTCTTGATAAAAAGAGTCCAAGGCAAAGGAGCAGTAGCTATGGTTTAAAGTTTAACAGATTTTTTTTCCCTGCTTAAAGTATTATCCCTCTGCCAATAGGACTTCTAGACCCACATAGTTGTAAAAACAACAAGTATATATCCCCCAAGTTGATCTTTAGGAGTAATGAGAAGAGGGCCATTTCTATTTGAATGCTTCATTTCCAAATCCATAACATTGTATTTATGGGGAGAAATAGTACTCAAAGAAGCTTTATTTGTGTTTTTCTTATTAATATATCTCAACTTTGAAATAGCATGAGCAAAAATGGCTGTTACTTTACATATAAAATATTATTTAATATTCAAAGCTATCTTTGAATATACGTACTTCCATTTATTGGTTAACTTGCCTACATTCTCACAGCTAGTAAACAGCTGAAAATGAAATTTGAACAGTGTAAATCCAGAGATCATGAACCAAACCACTATATTATACTGTCTCTCAAAACAAAGTTTTTCTTTGATTTTAAACTATTATGTTAATTAAGAAAGTTAACTATATTGTGTTTATATTAGCACTATCTAAATCACAAGTAGACCCAATAATGGAATTGGTAGCATTTTAAATAAATTAAGAATGTATTTTTAAATATGAATTAATGGTATTCCCATTTTTATGAGGATATACAACATCAGATATACTTTATAAAAATATAGGAAGAACATACTATTAATTTGCTATTGTTTTTTACTATCTTTCACAAAACTTTGGTTGTTATTGAAAAATAGACATTTGTCTGAAATTAACTTTGCTACAACAACTTTCTGAATATTTATATTCAATAAAACTGTAAAAGCATAAATGTTTTATGGTATTAAAAACACATTTAGTTAGGATGTAGAAGTGATTTTATGTGCCCTCCACAGATTTTGAAAATTCATGAAATATGTAGGGTAGAAAAACTAAATGAGACACTAATTAGAGATTTGTTTCACAAACAGCAATGTACAAAATTACAATATGATGGAATTAATTAAAAAAAAAATCTCCTAAGTCCTACTCTAAGTAGATCTAATTCACGAAGTTTCCAGTTGTTCTCAATCTTAATTTTCTCAGAATTAACTGTGAATATTATGAAGATACACCCACATTTGGCCCTGCTACCAGAGGTTCTTCATAAATTGTTCTAGAGTGAGGCCAGAGCAATTGATATTTTTAAATGGTTCCCAGATGATTCTAATGTGCATTTAAAGAGTGAAGAATCCATGGTGTATGATGTTCAAAATTTTATTTTATCTCACATGATTAGATAATAAGTATAGCATTGTGAATGAATGAAATGAATGAAATGAATGAATGAAATGTTGAGTCAAATTGAATATTAAAGGTGAAACATGACTAATTTGAATGTTTTTGCTTAGTAGGAGTAAAGGCTCTGTAAGTCCACAGTAGTTGAGCTTTAGTTTGCTAAAGACTGCCCAAGTGGCACTCCCCAGATGAAAATAGTAAACCCAAGATATTACAAAAATAAATATTAATATTATTAGCATGAAGCCATCACAGGATGCTAAATACCACTGTGATATTGAAATAAATGACATGAAGAAAACAACAAGAAAACATTCCAAAAATGAATACAATATATATACTAATTAAGTCAACATACCTAAATTTGGTGAGAATATATGACACAATAATTATAAGAGGCATTCTTCTAGGAATATATCTTTGTTTTAACTATTATTAGTTGCCTATTCCATTTTTTAAAGTTAACAGTAGGTTTCAATCTGTGGTAAACTTACAATTGCCCATATCTGCCAACATTTTCATATAGCTCTATCAATCACTCTTAATTGTTTGAGTTGACCAGAATCTCTGTATGTCAAAGGCCCACAGTTAGTTAGAACTGGTTTAGAGAAAATTAGAAACACTCCACTAAGCGAAGGGCAGGAATCATCTATGTTGCCCCATTTCCAACTGAAAAGAAAGTGGTTCAGTCTGAATGTAAAAAACCTGATATTACAAACAACACTAACTGAGCTGGACTTGAAGAATTCAGATTTTGTTAGATTAACATTGAGTGTTTTCATCACAAACTTTAAATTATAAAGTTACGTTGCATTGAGTTTGTGAAATTTTCTTCCCTAAAGACCAACATTTTGATGTTTTCTTATTGCCATTATCTCTCAGGTATAAAAAAACTTCTCTAAAACTGTATACAAGTAAACATAAAGTCCCCAAATAATATTTTTAGAAGATCAAGATTGAATAAAGTTAAGTAATTTTTAATCTTCCTGACTTGTTTCATAATTTTCAAAGCAAAATATTTCATATAATTATTTTGCAATTTTAATTAGGCATTATATTTTAAGTGCCTAATAAAGTATCTGAAACATACATTTATTATATATTCAAAAATGATAGCTATTATTAATTTTGTTTTTATTATTGATGGTAATTATTCAGCAATTAGATATTTAGTTGGCGATAAAGGATTCAAGAATTAATATGTCATAATTTTTCCATCTATAAAATAGAAGCTTTGCCAGCTACAAAGTTCTAGTAAGTTTAACATTTTATACATTTAAGATGCCTTTAAAATTAACTTTATGTCTGTAATTCAGACACTTCTATAAGTTGTTGCTCAGTTTGGCTAAACTCTTATTCATAAACCTAAAATAAAACAACTTTACAAAAGTAAGTTAAAAAAATTGGCATCATATTTTTTAAGAGTTAGTCTAGTTTTAAAGTATTAGAATTAGTTTTCACTTCTTAAAAAATAATTATTTCTAGAAATTTACTGTAGATTTAGATTATAATACTGAACTATAATTATGGTTCAGATGGTACTGCTATTCTGAGCTCATATTTTCATTTGTATATAACTTCATGACAAGTACCTTTTTGGGCTAGAATTTCTCACACTTTTCAAGCAAAAAATAGAATTTTTTTTCTGTAGATTGTTTGAATAAGCAACAATTCACCAACTGCTAGGATAAAAAGGATGTTTTAGAAGTGCGGTGAGAAAGTTTTCTTTTACTTGTTTTTTATAACTTTTAACAGTGCTTTCCAATTTATATTGGTTTTATCTTTTTATACATACTTTAAATTTTTCATAATCTACTATGAAAATAATTTGCTAAGTTTTTAAAAATACTATGGGATATATTACAGTAACTTTTAAAAATAGACATTAATACAACTTTTGATCTTGTGTCCATATCTTAAAAGAATAAATATAGCAAACTATAGGATTTTTTTAAAGCAATCTGAAATATATCTTTGAGTGAATTTCATGATTATAGATGATATCTTTACTATTATTCTATGAAGAATCAATTCATGAATTAAATGAATTCATGAACTCCTGAATCCAAGGCAGGAGTTCAGGATGGTGATAAAGCTGGCAAAAGCTCATAACTATGGCATATGGATAAAAGCAGCAGTTTTGGATTATAGCCTATGAACACAGAATTGAGAGATAGAGTGTTGTTCCTCAGGATCCCCACAGTCACTCTGTGGGCACCAAGGCCCAGACTTGATCGGCAATCACAAGACACCTAGTTATCCTGAATATTAAACTACATGGAGTGGTAGGAAAAGCCATGCTGAATAGTGAAGTTGAGTCTTCCATTATCAGCGTTTCTGTGGCATCTGTGAAGGGATCTTCTAGATTCCCTCATGGAATAACTGTATTATGTTTAGTAACTGTTATTTGCAGATTCTGCTTATATTTATTGTTCTACATATTTGTTTGCAGCAAAGCATTTGCTCAAAAACTCAGACTGTCTTTGATTTCTTACAAGCCATATCATTCTATCCAAATGCTGCTTCCTCCATTTTTTGCATAGCCATGTAGCCATACTGGAAATGGTGATGATTTCATTCTGACCACCTTATCAAATTCTGACCGCCTTGTGAAATCTCCACTATGTATTACTGGTCCACCTCACAATGTAATAATTATAATGATAATGATAATAATAATGATGTAATAGCACACAATTATTAAGTACTTTCTCTTTTCTTACTCTGTTTTACATGTCTCCATATAGAATCTGTAGTCAGACAGTCCTTGATTTACAACCTGTACTAGGCAGAGTAATTCCTCCTCTTCGTGGCAAAGATGGCTAGGCCCTGATCCCCAGAACGTGTGAATATGTTATGTTACACGGTAAGGACAAGTTAAGATTGAAGATGGAATTAAGGTTTCTAAATAGCTAATCTTGAAATGGGGGATGAACCTGGATTATCTGGGTTGGCCCAATGTGTTCCCAAGAGGGAGGAAGGAGACTGAATGTCAGAGTGATGCAACATGAGAAAGATTCAACCATCGTTGGATTTGAAGATGGAATGGGAACTAGGCTGCCTGTACAAGCTGAAAAAGGCAAAGACAGGGATGCTTCCCTACAAAGTACGGAAGAAACAAAGTCCTGCTGACACTTTGATTTTAGCCTAGTAAGATCCATTTTGGACTGCTGATTTCTAGAACGGTAAGAAAATTAATTTTTGTCATTTAAAATCATCAAAGTTGTGAAAATTTGTTACAGCAGCAATAGGAAGCTAATATAACTCATTTCCGTGTGTCTATTAATGTGAATAATGGTAGAAAGATTAAAGATTTAGGAGAACATAAACTTTCCTTAAAATGATAATTTGATAGATTAGAACTTGATAAGAGTTGCATATTGACTTAGAGGGAATTGATGGTTATTTTTTGGAAAGGAGGGCAGGTATAAATTGAATGTGAACTGAGGGAACAAAAAATAATAAAACATTTGAAATTGTGAGTAGGTTAAAGTAGGAAAAAGGATGCACTTTAATAGTTGAGCATTCTCTGCTAATACCTTACAGCTTATATTATTTTTCCACCTGATCCTTAAAGAACAAGACTTCCCTAAAGTACTGAATATTCTAGGAGACGACACCATTTTTGAAGTTAGGAAAGCATGACAATGGCACATATATACTGTTGAATTAATTAATCAAATCTTTAATAATATGGCTTCATTGCTGGAATGAGTCTGAGCATCACAATTCTTGATGACAGATAAATGTATTTCCTCCATTGATTACATTTGTTTACTTATGTCACTCCAAATTTTCTCTTTAAAATGTCATTTCTATTCTGTGAGAGTAAATTTGATGCTCAAGGATAACCCAGGAGTTATGGGTTGAATTGTGCCCATCCGAATGATCACATGTTGAAGTCTTAACTCCTGCTTCCTCAGAATGTGACTGCATTTGGAGATAGAATCTTTAAAGAGGTCATTAAAGTTAAAATAAAGTCATTAGGGTGTGCTGTAATCCAATAAGGTTGTTATTCTCATAACAAGAGAAAATTTGGATACAGAGACATACAGAATGAAGATATTGTGAGGACACAGAGAGAAGACAACATCCTCAAAGCCAGGTACAGAACCCTGAAACAGACACACCCCTCATGGCCCTCAGAAAGAACCAACCCTACTAACATTTTGATTGTGGACTTCTACCAGCCGGAACTGTGAGAAAATTAATTTATTCTATTTAAGCCTCCCAGTTTTTGGTACTTTGTCACACCAATCCTGGAATAGTAATATACCAAGTCAAATTGATCACATTGAAAAGTCAATGCTATCCTTTTATATTCTCCACAGCATTTTCAAAATTTTTTTTGTTGTTGAAAGAACAACCAGAGCCGATTTTTATAATACACTAATCAAGCAAACCTTAGGATCTAGAAAAAAGTTACAAAAGTTCCAATCAATAATAGACATTTAAAGAAAAGTAAAACAAAAACTGGGAAACAGCACTATGAGTTTCCATGAAATCACCCAGAAATGAAAATGTTGTAAGCCTAGGGGAAAATTATTTCATCCAGAACTTTACGGAAAAATGTATTTGTAGGAAAAGAGAGCAGTAGGTTGGAAACAGAAGGGAAGCCAAGTGCAGGCTGCCAGATGAAATAAGAAGTCATAAGTCTGGAACTGATGGAAAAGGGAGAATTAGTTTAGGAAAAAGAAATGTAGTGGCAGAAGCAGCAGCATCTCATGGAGGAAAATTTCTGTTAAGAACTTTATTTTTCTTATAATTGTATTCTCGATGGCTGTGATGGATAACCACTGTCCAACTATGAAAGTAAAAGATGTACTATATTTATAGCATGTAGTAGCACCTCTGGCTTCTTTATATCATTGCAAGCAAAACCAAATACCAATTGTTTTTATTTCGCTTTTGCTTCACACCATTCTTTTCATACTGAATTTTCCAGCATTAACAAGGCAAGATTTTTATTTATTCAATGAAATAAAATTTGCTAGCTTTATTCACTAAAATCAGCATTCATGTTTACAATAATTCTTGGTCACCTGATTACCATTATGTGTTTTGTTTGTGAGTTAAATTGGAAAATTCTCATTCTGGGAGACAATTTAAGTGTAATTTGTCACTTCAGAAAATGTACTATAATAAGAAATGTTAGTAGCAAATCAATACATGGTAATTTATGAAAGTCAAAATATAGCAAAAGATATAAAATTTTAAAAAATCCTTCCTCTATTTCATAGCATTTCTTTTTTCCTTTTCTAAAATGTTAAATTGACAAATAAAAATTATGTATGTACAACATGATGTTTTTAAATATGCAGACATTGTGTAATGGTTAAATCAAAGCAATAAATATGCACTACTTCACGTAATTATCCATTTTTGTGGGGAAAACACTTAAAATCTATTCTTAGTGATTTTCAAATTATAATTCATTGCTACTAATTATAATCACTATGTTGTACAATAGATCTCTTGAAATTATTTCCCCGTCTAACTATCCTTTGTCCAAATTCTTCTAAACCCTCCCTCACAGCACTTGGTAACCACCGTTCTATTCTATATTTGTTTTAGTTTAGCTTTTTTAGGTTCCAAATATAAGTGAAATTATGTAGTATTTGTTTTTCTGTGCCTGGTTTATTTCACTTAACATAATGTCCTTCATGTTCATCCATATTGTTACAAAGACAGGATTTTTTCTTTTTTAAGGCTGCATAGTATTCTGTTGGGTATATATACCACATTTTCTTTATCCATTCATGGGTCAATGGACATTTGAGTGGACTCCATATCTTGGCTATTGTGTATAACAATACAATTAATACTGGAGTACAGGTATATCTTCAAGACACTGATATAATTTCCTTTGTGTATATACCAGGTAGTTGGTTTGCTGGATCATATCTTTAATTTTTTGAGGAACCTCTATATTGTTTTACATAATGGCTATACTAATTTATATTCCCACCTACAGTGAACAAGTATTCCTTTTTCTACACATCTTTGCCAACACTTGCTATCTTTCATCATTTTAACAATAGGCATTTCAAATATGCCATTAAAGGTATAGGTGATATTTCATTGTGGTTGTAATTATCATTTCTCTGATGATTAGAGATGATGAGCATTTTTCAAATAACTGTTGGCCATTTGCATGTATTTTTTTGAGAAACGTTTATTTAGCCTTTACCCATTTTTCAATCTGGCTATTTGTTATTGAATTGCTTGTGTTTTATGCATATTTTGAACATAAACCCCTTTTTAGATGTATTTTCTCTAATTCTGTAGGTTGTGTATTCAATCTGTTAATCGTTTCCTTAGCTATACGAGAGCCTTTTAGTTTGATGTAATGCCATTTGTCTATTTTTGGATTTGTTGCCTGTGGTTTGGAGTTCACATCCAAGGAATCATTGCTCAGATTAATGTCATGGAGATTTTGTTCTATGTTTTCTTTAAGTAGTTTTATATTTTCAGGTTTTCAGCTTAAGTCTTTATTCCATTTTGAGTTTATTTTTGTATAATGTGTGAGATGAGGGCCTAATTTCATCCTTCTGCATGTCGCTATGCAGTTATCCCAACACCATATCCTGAAGGTTACTGTCCATTACACATTGTATGCTCTTGGCATTTTGTCCCTCATCAATTGGCTGTAAATCTGTGGGCTTGTTTCTGGGCTCTTTATTCTGTTCCACTGGTCTATGTATCTGTTATTATGTCAGTATCATGCCGTTTAGATTATATAGCTTTGTAATATATTTTGAAATCTGGTGGTGTGATGCCTCCAGATTTGTTAATTTTTCCTCAAGATTGCTTTGACTATCTGTGGTCTTTTGTGGTTTCATACGACTTTTAGGATTGCTTTTTCTATTTGTATGAAAAATTTCATTAGAATTTTGATAAGCAATTTCATTGAATCTGTAGATTACTTTGGATACTATGAACATTTTAACAATATTAATTCTTCCAATCTATGGACATAGAGTGTTATTCCAATTATTTTTGTTTTTTTCAATTTATTTCATCAAAGTTTATAGTTTTCAATGTACAGATCTTTCTTCTTCTTGTTTAAATTTATTTCTAAGTAGTTAATTTATTTTTCTATCTATTTTTAATGGGATTACTTTCTTGATTTATTTTTCAAACAGTTTATTGTTAGTGTATAGCAATGCCACCGATTTTTGTATATTGATTTTCCATCCTGCATGGCACTGAATGCATTTCTTCTTCTTATAAGGATACCCACTATATTGGATTAGGGCTCATCCTAAAGACCGCATGTTAACTTACTGGCCCCTTTACAGACTCTATCTTCAATTACAGCCACCTTATGAGGTAGTAGAGGATAGGACTTCAACACATAAATTTTGGGAAGCAATGCTCAATTCAGCTCATAATACTGACACATGAAATCAGTCCTATTTCTTATTAAGGCTGGAATAGGAGTCTTTTCTCTCAACAGTGATTTAATCTTTATGATAAGAAGAATCTAAGATGACCACTAGTGATCACACTCTCTTATAAGGCTCTTCCCTGAAGTGTAGCAGACTCTGTGACTTCCTTCTAGACAGTGGAATATGGCTCATGTGTAGGTTGGTCATCATCTTGATTAAGTTATATTTTACGGCATTGGGGATGGTAGGGTCACTTTCATAATTACTTTAATAGACTAGAGCAAGAAATTGTCCTGATGGACTTGAAGAAAAAAAGTACTATAAATTCTACAGTCACAAGGAAAAATTCTGTCAACAACCTGAGGAAGCGTGGAAGCAGATCCTTCCCTAGTCAAACCTCAATATAAGAGCACTGCCCAGTGATCACCTTGATTTTTGCCTTGTGAAACCCTGAGCAGAGAACCCATGCAAGCTGTGCTCAAATCTCTGACTTATACAAACTGTGAAATAATAAATGGGAGTTGTTTTAAGCCATAGTTTTGTGGTGATTTGTTATTTGTGATAGAAAATGAATATACAATTAGTGGGAAGTAAAGATGAGGAGCATAGAGGAGACTTGATAAACCCAAGAGACATGTATAGGTGCTCACTCCTTCTCAGTGGATCACCAAGTCCTTTTTATTGTACTTCATTATTATATTTCAAATTATTCTGATCTAGTTATTTTTCAGAGCATATATGAGATACTATAATTTATGATTTTCTTGAGTAGGTTTTGAATTGGTCCTACTGTCCCAGTTTCATTACATTTATAATTTCTTTTGTCACCCTCTCTCACTCAGACATCACCCTGAGCATTAATTAATGTGGTTATAGTTTGGGAGCTGTGGCTTCTCCAAGAAAGAAATTTCATATTCTTTTCCCAGGTCCAAAATTCTATCCTAATATCATTTAAAATCTTACTTTCCCATTACATGTAAAGAAAGAAAAAAAAGTAAATAAAATTGTTAGAAAAAATTCCATGTTTAGAGATGTTTGAGGATAATTTTGTCTTCTTGACAATGCCTATACAAAGTCCCATGTTTTTATTTGAAATTTTGATATTTAAGATATTAATTTTTGTCAAGTGTTATGAGCAGACTGGCGTAAGGAATGAGATATGAAAGTGAAAGTGTAAGGAATGGTTAAAGCAGAAAAAAGACATTGAAGTGACCGAGTCAGCACCTTTGTACACTTTACAATTTTTAAGCTATTTCACAATTTTTATTAAGGAGAATTAAGTAGTCTCAATTTAATATGTTCTATTTTAATATACTCTATGAATGCATAGAGTACATGCATTCACCTTTATTTCTGACCCTTCTGTGGTTTCCATATCACTAAAATCATATCAGGTATTTAGAGGGGATCTATAATTGTGGAAACATCAAATTAAAAAGCTGGATGAGAATCTCAAGAGAAATTTTTGGTTTTTTTTTTTTTTTTTTTTAGACAGAGTCCTGCTTTGTCAACTGGGCTAGAGTACCGTGGTGTCAGCCTAGCTCACAGCAACCTCAAACTCCTGGGATCAAGCAATCCTCCTGCCTCAGCCTCCTGAGTAGCTGGGATTATAGGTGTGTGCCATCACTCTGCTATTTTTTCTATTTTTAGTAGAGATGGGGTCTCGCTCTTGCTCAGGCTGATTTCAAACTCCTGACTTCCAGCAATCCTCCCGCCTCAGCCTCCCAGAGTGCTAGGAATCCAGGTGTGAGCCACCACACCTGGCTGCAATAGGATAATTTTTAAATGTTTTTCCTTTGTAAAGAAGTTGGGATTTTGAGATATCATAGTCTTCAAGATATCCATCGATCATAGGCTGTGTTGATAACTTAGATTATCTGCAGAAGATTATTTTCTCATTAGATCTTTGCAAAATTTTCTAAATAGAATGGCAAAATGGTGTCCAGAATATTAATTGCTGTATTGTCTGTAATAAAAATGAAGCTGATTCTTGCAAAAATTTTTGTTATCTTATCATATGTCCTCTTCAGTAGATGCTTCCAAGCTCCCTGGGGATTTGTAGCTTCTAAATTCACCATCATTTTAATGTTTTTCCATTTTATAAGCTCACCATTATTTTAATATTCTTCTGGATTTCATATGCTGAAAGTATTATAAACCACTATTGCTTTATCTGTCTGTACCACAACACCTATCTTATTTATTGGCTGATAAAATGAGAGTTTTTACTATTATACTTTCAATACATGATGTCTAAGTTTTTGATGTGCATGGGTAATTGGATTCTTCATCAATTATTTACTGTTAGTTTTTCTTTCATTTATTAATTTCCTCAGGTTTATCAGGTATTAGGTCAATTATTGTTTTTACTGGCTTTCAAGCTTCAAGAATCTGCATTTAATTTCTATAATAGACATGTAAATATTATATATCATATATACACATATTTGATGTTTATATTTTTGGGCAACAATGTTGATTCAATTCATTGAATTCTAATAATATAAGGTTGTAAAAGTATCCACAGCTACATAAACATCATGCATTAAATCTATAATATATAGAGGAAATTTCAATATGATGTCTTTGATTTCAGAAATATGGCAAGTAAGAAATAAACTTGGCGCTTCAAGGCAAGTATACCCTTATTTTAAAATATTTTAATGTTCTTACCTCTTTAAATGTTTCTTAATAGAAAACAATGCATTTCTAAAAGAAAATGTGATCTATTATGAGCCATAAAGAATCATAAGAATAATGAAAACAATACTTATAAACTAAGTGACAGACATAAAAATATTTATGGTAATTTGTGACTACAGCAACATTAAAATACCACATATTCAATTAGAAAATGTGTTTTGTGATGATAATATTAAGTTCTTATTTAGTTTTATGCATATAATTTGTTTTGTATTTGACCAGCCAACTATATAATATTTTTGTTAAAAGTATTAATTATACACTCTTTTTACTTCTATTGTTTCATCCTAACAAAATTTTATGGAAATCCCTCTAAATAAATGGAGGTACATCTTTAGATTACATTTATACAATTATACTTTCATGTCTAATTCTGTAACCAATTGTTCCATAATGTACTTTATATATAGATGGCCTGGGAATATGCAAAGTAATAAAGTTCAAAAGTGCATCATGGTTCCAGGTGGGTGAACACATTGAGGTTCTGGGAAGGTGGTGTGCTTGGGAGAGCACAGAAGCTCTGTGTCCTTCCCATGTACCTATTCTTATGCATCTCTCCCATCTGACTATTCCCAAATTGTATTCATTTATAATAAACTGGTCACATAGTAATAAAAAAAAGGGGGGGCATTGTGATTCATCAAAAGTGTGAAATTCATATGAATAAGTTTAATTATACTAAAACAGAAGACCGTTGTATAAGGGTATTAATGTCCATAGGCTTTAGGATTTCAGACCTTTTCTTTAAGTATTTATTAAAACATTTAATGTGCATACTGTCAGGCAGTTGTCTGCCTTGAAGCAACATAATCGTTGCATCTAGATTTCTTTCCTGTTATAGATAAAAATAATTCAATATTAGACCAACAATAGCCTAATTTAACTAAATAAACCTTAAATCAAAATTATAGCAGAGATACGACAGCATGTCATTTGAAGAAGGAAAAAAATGTCATTAAAGTTTCAAGAAAAAGAATTTAAAAAGTTATCCTATATTTGGCAAAACATTTGATCATGCATGCATTCAAATGTATTTCTTAAACATGATAACTTGTTATATTGCTGTAAAATCTACCTCCTGGAAATTCCCAAGCCTTGTTACCATTTCGAGGATTACCCCTTAGTTTGGAATTCCCCTGTAACTCTCTGCAATTACCTTTATTTATGGGAATTTATAAATTCAAAGCCATAAACTCATTTCATTCTTTGAGGTTTTTATTAGTTTTTTTAATTTCAAATATTTTTGTAACATGAACAGCTTTTATAATGCTTTAGTTAGGGCTATAAGCGTGCCCTTCATCTCAATGGTGTTCATTGTACCTGTTAAGTAAGTTTTTACCCCTCCCTTTCTCTCCCCACTTCTTGATTTCCAATGACCTTTACATCTCTCTGTGCTCATGTGTGCCCATCAATTGGTTCCCATAGATTTTGATAGCTTGTGTCCCCTTTGTCATTCAGTTCAAGGAATCTTTTGATTGCCATCTTAATTTCATTATTGACCCAATAATCATTCAGCCACAAGTTGTTTAATTTCCATGATTTTGTGTAGAGTTGAGTGTTTCTCCTGGAATCGATTTCTAGTTTTATTCCACTGTGGTCTGAGAAGATATATGGTATGATTTAGACTTTTTTGAATTTTTTGAAACATGTTTTGTTGCCTAAAATATGATTAATCTTAGAAAATGTTCCATGTGCTGAAGAGAAGAATGTTTATTTAGCAGTTTTTGGGTAATATGTTCTGTAAATATCTGTTAGGTCCATGTGTTTTAGAGTCCAGTTTAAGTTCAGTGTTTCTTTGTTTTCTGTTTTCATGATTTGTCCAGCTCTGACAGTGGGATGTTGAAGTCCCTGGCAATTATGATGCTGCTATTTGTTTCTTTGCTGAGCTCTAGTAGAATTTGCTTTATGTATCTGGGAGCTCCCGTTTTAGGTATGTATATATTTAGGATTGTTATGTCCTGTTGTTGAATTGCTCCCTTTACCTTACATAATGGCCATCTTTGTCTTTATCATTATTGATTTGAAGTCAATTTTATCTGATATGAGAATGGCTACACATGCTCTCTTTTGATTTCCATTTGCATGGAATATTTTTTTCCATCCTTTCACATTGAACTTGTGTGCATTCTTGTGGTTTAGATGTGTTTTCTGGAGATAGCAAATATTTGGATTGTCCTTTTTTTTTCATCCATTCTACCAGCCTATGTCTTTTGAGTGGAACATTGAGTAAAAGAATTGATATGTGGGATGCAGCTCTGTTCATCATATTTGGTAGTACCTTATTATAATACTTAGTTTTCCCTCTTGTGCTATTGTTTTATAAAAACTATGAGCTTTAGCTTTTTCGGGTGATTTTACACTAGTGGATATCTACTGTGGTTATTTGTGTATAGTGCAGTTCTGAGTATTTCCTGCACAGCAGGGCTGATCATGACAAATTCCCTTAGTGTTTGCTTGTGTGGAAAAGACTTACTTCTCCAACAGTTGTGAAGGTTAGTTTTGTAGGATACAAAATATTAGGTTGACAGTTGTTCTGTTTAAAAAGATTGAAGATGGGACTCCAATCCCTTCTGGCTTGTAATGTCTCCACTGTGAAGTTCGCAGTTAGCCTAATGGATTTTCCTTTGTAGGTTATTTGTTGCTTTCATCTTGCTGCTTGTAGAATTTTCTGCTTCATTTTAGCTTTGTCCAGGTTATTATAAGTACTATGTGTCTTGGAGATGTCCTATTTGCTATGAACCTTCTCAGTGTTCAATAATCATCTTGTATCTGGATGTCTGAATAACAGGGAAGTTTTCCTCAATAATTCCCTGGAATAGATTTTCCATGTTTTTAGCTCTTTCTACTTCTCCCTCATGGATACCTATAATTTGCATATTAATTTGCTTTGCATAGTACCATATCTCTCTAAGTGATTGTTCTGCCTTTTTCATTTGTTGCCCAAAGCATCCCAGGTGGAGCCTGTAGTGCTTGAGGCAACTCCTCTGCTCAAATCTCTCGATGCTGGTGTGGAGGATCACTCAGCTCCCAGTCACAAGGCACAGCACAGGGGAGTGTTTGCTTTGTCCATTCCCTACCCAGCCCAGTGAGGGTGATATGAAGGCCACTGCTGCAAAGTTTTCCCTTTCATCCTCACTAACACTTGTCTTTGTAACAATAGCCATTCTACCAAGTGTGAGGTAACATTTTATCATGGTTTCTATTAGTATTTCACTCATCAGTGATGATGAACATTTTTTTATATACCTGTTGGCCATTCGTATGTCTTCTGAGAATTGCCTATTCAGATCCTTTGTCCATATTTTAATCAGGTTATACATTTCCTTTCCATTGAGTTGCTTGAATTTCTTGTATATTTTTGGATATTAACCTCTTATCAGATGTGTGATTTGCGAATATTTCACCTAGTTTCTAGGTTGTCTCTTCATTCTGATATTTTTTTCCTTAGCTGTGCAGAAGCTTTTTAATTTGATATAATCCCTTATGTTACCTATGCTTTGAGATTCACATCCAAGAAATTTCTGCCTGGACTAATGTCATGGAGGTTTGTTCTATGTTTTCTTCTAGTAGTTTTACATTTTTAGATCTCAATGTAAGTCTTTAATCCATATTGAGTTTATTTTTGTATATTGTTTGAAATCAGGGTCTAATTTCATTCCTACACATGCTGTGATCATTTGTCCCAACAGCATATACCGAAGACACTGTCTTTTCCCCATTGTATGTTCTTGACACCTTTGTCCTCAATCAATTGATTATAAATCTGTGGGTTTATTTCTGGGTGCTGTATCTCATTCTATTTGTCTATGTATTTGTTTTTATGCCAGTACAATGTTAGTTTGATTACTATGGCATTGTACTATATTCTGAAGTCAAGTAGTGTGGTGCTTCTAGATTTATTCTTTTCATCTAAAGTTACCTTGAGTGGGGTCTTCTTTGGCTCCATACAAATTTTAGGATTTTTTTTCCTTTTTTTTTGAAGAATTTTATTGGTATTTTGATAAAGATTGCATTGGCTCTGTAGATTCTTTTGGATAGTATGAATATTTTAATAATATTAACTCTTTCAACCCATGACTATGGGACATTTTTTACTTATTTGTGTCTTTTTCAATTTCTTTCATCAATGCTTTATAGTTTTCAATGTATAAATCTTTCTCCTCTTTGGTTAAATTTATTTATAATTATTTTATTTATTTATTCATTTTTTTGTATGTATTGTGAATGGGATTGTTTTCTTTTTCAAATAGTTCATTGATATTGTAATAAGAATTCTACTGATTTTTATATATTGATTTCCTATCCTCCAACTTTACTGAATTTGTTTATTGGTTCTAACAGGTTTTTGGTAGAGTCTTCAGGGTTATCTATGCATAAAATTATGTGGCGTGAAAACAGGGACAATTTAACATCTTCTTGTCCAATTTGGATACTTTTTATTTATTTATCGTGCTTAGTTTTTCTGGCTAGGACTTCTTATATTATGATAAATAGAAGTGGTAAGAGTGGACATCCTTGTCTTGTTTCTCATCTTAGAGAAAAAATTTCCAACTTTTCACTGTTAAGTATAATGCTAGCTGTTGGCTCATAATATATGGACTTTATTGTGTTAAGGTACATTCTTTCTATACTTAATTTTTTGACAGTTTTTATCATGAAAGGCAAAGTGTTATTTTTTCAAAGTGAAAAATATGAGTTCAAATAAGAGTAAATATCTAGAATTTAAGTAATACTTAGATATTATTTTTATATTTATAACTTTAAAAAAAGTTGCCACAGAAAATTTTGAGCAATTATAGCATTAGAAGGCAACTTTTTTTGATGTTCATCATAGATATTTGGAGATTTTGTTTTGTTTTATTTCTGGGTTCAAGCTGAGGTTTTTATGGGTTATATTTACATTATGGGAAATATAGGCATTTCCACTCAACTAAACTCTTTTTAAAATGAGAAAATATTAATTACATATTATCATTCATTAAAATTTACAGGTTATTAAGAGATATTGCCAAATATTTATATAATGTTATAAGTTTATTAGAAATTTTGCCTGTACTGGTTTGATTCATATATAAATTCCCTCAGAGTAAAATTAACTTGTCAACTCCTATAAATATTAATTGTACAAATATTTTATGGGCAAAGAGCAAGAAAGAAAAAAATATAATGCCAGAAATCAATTATAATATTATTTACTATACAAGTAATTATAGTTTTGATCTCCATTTATTTTACTGTAATGCTATATTATCAAAATATGTAATTTAATTTATTAATAATTCACTACATCAAGAAAATATATGAAACTGCTAAATTAAGGAAAACACACGTCATAGCAGTGCTACTTTTGTCATATGGTAATAACTTCCAATGTCAGGAGCATAGTCTCTGCCTTACTATGCTGCTAATTTATAGCTTTGTTTATGATTTACCATCCATTTTAGAACTTCCCCCACACAACTCCTATTTGTTTTAAGAAAAAGGATTTAGAGTTTGCAAATAATACACTTTAAGGCATACTCCCTCCTCTTTAACACATCTATGATCTATATGAAATGCAATGAATTGTGCTTAGAAGTATTTATGATGATCTTTAGCAGTAATATTTTGAACTAACATGTTAGTTATAGCATATATACCAGAAATATTTATTACGTTATATTGGAAATCATAAAACATCAATGCACCAGTCTAAGACAATGCTCTCATAATGCAGTCTAAAAAGGATGGCATATTGAAACTGACTTGGTTCAACATGGAAATCATTCAGCTACTGGGTGAATGTTACTTAATCTGAGCTTCAACATTCACAAATCGACTGATAACATATAAAAATTGTTGTGAAAATTACAGGTAAAGTACACAAAGAACAGAGACTCATTTATAGACAGATAATAACAAATAATTACTCTTAATAAAGTAGGATACATAGATCTCAGGTTTGCAAGCATTAAAAATTTAGCTGAAATATATTGCTATGTATACTCGAGATACAACTGTTTATACATAATAATTGCATTTAACTTGCTTTTGTAGTAAGTTATGATACATAATGAAAATAAATATAAATGTAATAAAGAATGTAACTTTTAATTAACTCTGAAGTTGATATGTTGTCTAGAATTTGCATTAATAGATTGTGAATGTTTTTGAGGTATAAATATTTCTTAAAATTAAAGGGAACTATTTTACTTTTGGATATATTTATCATATGTATATGCTGCATAATGTTGTTTTAATATAATTCTCTCAGATTAGAATTTCATTGCCTTTATGCTAATCTTCAAATAAATAGGATTCTTAACTTGGAAAACTTATCCTTAAAAATTGTTGATTAAAATAACCCAAGAAACTATGCTTCAAATGATTCATATTATTGAATTCTATGTTTGCTGTTTGTAGAGTAATGCAACAAATATAGTCTTAAACCTTCAAAGTGATACAGTGAATAGTTTTGTCACAACAAGGCTTACTTAAACTTTAATTTTCTGAGATCAATTAAGGTAATTGTGGGTATATTGCACAATTTGTAGAAGTTATTAGACACATAATTATTATGGTGATTAATTTTCCTGATCTACATCTGTGGTCAGTGTAACCAACAGATAATATGGTCTGTAACTAACAGAAAACAGTTTCCCTCTTTCAGGCAATAAAGTGTAACATATTGCAGGATAATATTGCTATTCCCAGGACAATAAAAACACTTTCTTTTTCAGGATACTCTTATTTCATTTTCTTTTTTGGCTACATTCCCTGAAAAAAGATACCTGGTACCAAATGTAGCTCAATGTATCTTCTTGAAAATATTCTTGGCCTCTTTAAAATGATTAAAAATATGTTGCTATCTAAGGTAACTTTCTCAATATATTCATTTACTAATGTAAAGATCATAAGAAAGAGGAAATGCATTATTTCTACATTTAATTTTCAGATATTTGTAATTAGAGACCCCATATTAAAGAAAGTCATATAAGCCTAAAGATAGCATCGTCAAAACAGTAGCTATTGGACAATTTTTAGAACTATTTGCCATTTTTAGAGTAGCTAAATGTCAAATAAATAAAATACTTTTTTTTTTTTTTTTTTTTTTGAGACAGAGTCTCACTTTGTTGCCCTGGCTAGAGTGAGTGCCATGGCGTCAGCCTAGCTCACAGCAACCTCAGACTCCTGGGCTCAAGCAATCCTACTGCCTCAGCCTCCCAAGTAG
>CAUYSK010020223.1:0-17353 GCA_963575035.1 Avahi laniger
GACGACAGGTGTGCACCACCACGCCTGGCTACACTCTTATGATTAACACTGTTAAAATCCCAGGGAAATTCCTGTCACCGCTTTTGTCCAGTGGATGACCTTGAAACCAAAGGGGTCTGTATCTGAATGTCATGAGGTCTGCGGACTGTGCTGCTGCTGTCTTCAGAGATAGACACTGCTCTGGATTTGGGACTGATCTGAGAGGAGAAAAAAGATAAATTAATTAGCTTGTCAAATCTTTCCTCTGGACATGAATGCAATAGATTTTTCTGTAACAAAGTATCATTTTCCCGCATCCATTTTCTTGCTGCTTTCCCTGTTTTAATTTTGAATTCTCAAGTTATTCACAAATCAGCACAGTATTCACAACAGTTGCACATAGCAACTATGGAATATTTTACAACGTTAAGTGATTTGTATAACTTTGAAATTTGAGTATATGTAAGTCTAGACATAATATACATCAATCATCATGATACTGCTTTTTTACGCTGACAACTAAATGAATATTGAATCCTAGAGTTGTGAATTTGTTTAAATTTGTCTACAAAATTGAAATTAAATTTTAAATATATTAAAATGCAGCTTTATTTAATATTATTAAATTCTTGATATTTTTATATTTTAATTTGTGTTTGCATTCTGTTTTTTAATAAGTACTTTTCAATATTTTAGAATACTAACTTTTTAAAAAATACTTAATTTTTTTAGTTTTTACATTTATCTTTTTCTTTTTTTACATTTCCAACATTAATTTTAGTTTGCATTGTTGATGGATATGAAATATGTAAAAAATATACATATTTTGGATAAGTTCCATTTTACGTTATAATCATTTAAATCATTATTGTCAATAGAACAAAATTATGTGAAAATCTTGATTATAACAACGTGCGTAGTGATTTTGCTGAGAAGTCGAAAGAATACATATATTTTATAGAATAAGTATGAAAGAATTTATAAATCACATACATCTTTATCTTATTACTCACCCGACATCTCCATTTGCTAACAACATACCCAGAACCATGTAGTAATTATTAGATTCAGCTGTGTTATATTTCGATATCTTTCAGTCACATAAATACCATAGCTTTATACATTTTCATTTTAAAGGTGTTTTTATCAAAGTAGAAGGATAGAAAATATTTCATTTAACAGTTCGCTGCCTTGACATACAGCTTTTACATATGCAGTTGTTGGTATGAGGGTCTCCATCTGTACCCACACCCTGGCCTTGGGAACATCAGAGGGGCCTAATGGTTAGGGCCATTTTACAGATAAGGACACTGAGGCACAGAGAGGCTCCATTACTTGCTCAAGATCCCACAGCTGGTAGCCCTGGCAGGGTTGGGTCCAAACAAGGCAGAGCTCAGGCTCTCCACCACCAGAAAACAGCTCCCATGGGCTTCTGCTTGCTGTTTGGAGGCAATTCACCTGCCCCCTGATTCCAATGAAAACTCTCCCTCCTTAAAAAGGTTCCCAAGGCTTCCCTTTAATAAAAGTTCTGGATTTAGGGGACAGAGAATAGATCCTGGGGCTGGGACCAAAAGTGGGGAGACTCCCTAGCACCCTCAAACCACAACCTCTCTCTTATCTTTATAAAAGTTAGAATCCTGTCTCAAATAGCTATAGAGAAAATATAAAACAACCACGAAAAAAAGCCTTAAAGAACAACCTTGCAGTGGAAACAAAAAAAAAAAATTTTCATCAGAAGGCAAAAACAAACATAGTCTTTTCTTTCCCTTACCCCACGGAGACCTTGTGCCATCTGCATTTAACCAGGCTCATCTCTCCTGACCATTCATGTGAAAAAAAGGAGGCAGGATAGAGGCCCATTTCCATCCCCACCTGCTTCTGCCCCCAGTTTCTTTCCTGAAAGCCCCGGCGATGGCAGTTGCTGTGAGGCTGTAATTTAAAGTAAACCAGTGCAAACCTGAACCAACTTTACCTGGGTGATTCATAAGTCAAATTGGATTTCTTTTTTCTCTACTTGCATGAGATTTCTTGCAAGTAGGTATTACGATCCTAACACATCTAATAGTATTCCTTAATCCACTCGGCAGCAATTTTGGCATCTAGATGTATAATAAAAGATATCAATTAGGAGCTGTCGATGTTTTCAGAGGCAATATCTAATTACAGTCACTTGCTATAGGCTATCTTGTTAAAAAAATTTGAGCAGAATGAGTAAGTATTCCTGACAAGTTCAATGCATTATTAAAGGTGTAATTACTCAGTTATTGCTCGTGTAATCCTGAGTTAATTATGTGACTTCAAAATTTATCACTTTTATGTTTATTGAACTTTGATACGTTCACCATATCTGATTTATCCCGATGATCCATTATTCCCTTTCTTATTTCAAACTGGATTTTTCAGATCAAGCGGTTAGAAGGGGAACAGAATTTGGAACACTTCAGACCTAGAAGCGATAGCAGTGATTACTATGGAAAGGGAGGGCATCCAAAATGACCATTTGTAGGGGAGCCCACTATAGAGGTGGGATAAAGCTGGCCCAAGAACATTTTGGGGTATCCTCAAAGATAGTCATGCATCATTTCCACAAAGTGGGTGCACATGTCCTTTGCCACATATTTCTAATCCACAGGCTTGTCATGGACCATTGATGACCTAGCAAAGCTGGGACCAACCTGTGGCAGAAGTGGGTCCTTCGCTTCTTGTGACTAAAACTGAAAAAACCCAAATGTTGAAAATACTGTCAAGAACCCAATCTTGACTCTCACAAACCTTGAGAAAGTTGGCTCCAAACACTTTGCAGATAAATGCCAGGTGAGGAAGCTAGCACAGAAGAAGAAGGAGCTGGGAGATCAGGCCTGGTCATGCGCCACCTTCGCCCCGCCGCCAAACCCAGACATAGGAACTTTCTGTCCTCCTTTCTTGTTTGAGATAGGAAAAAAACAAATGATACATAAGAGATAAGAAAAACCAAACTGTTTTTCCTACTCTCGTACACTCAGCACAGCACAGAACACTTCACCTCTGGTCACCAAAATGTGTGTGTGTGTATGTTTCCTTACACACCAAGCAGTTCTCCCGCAGACCCCAACTGGGTGTCCTGTGATTCGGTTACCTTCTGACCCTGTCTACCTGGAGATAGCATCAGATCCCGCAGATTGAGGCTCCAGTCCCACGAGACTGCTCCCCACTTCAGATGCCAGTCACAAGCCCCAGGGTGTTTTACCTGTGCTTCTGACCCACCAGTAAATCAGGGGTTCCCACACCCCCTCCTCAGGCTCGATTCATTTGTTATAGTGGCTCACAGAACTCAGGGAAACACTTTACTCATCTTTACCCATGTAGTATAAAGGATATTACAAAGGATACAAAAGAACAGCCAGGTGCAAAACACGCACAGGGTGAGGTCTGAGAGAAGCCACAACACCCTCCAGGCACCTGTCCATGTTCAGCGATTCAGAAGCTCTCTGGACCCTGTATGTTTGTGTTTTTATGAAAGATTCATTATGTAGGCATGATCGGTTACATCACTGGCCATGGGTGATCAACTCGACTTTTAACTCCTCTTTCCTTCCCAGAGGTCAGGAGTGGGGCTGAAAGTTCCAACCCTCTAATCACGTGGCTGGTGCCCCAACAAGCAGCTCCCATCCTGAGGCTATCCAGGAGCCACCAAAAGTCCCCTCAATAGAAGGAAGGATGCTCCTATCACTCAGGAAATGGCAAAGTCTTAGGAGCTCTGTGTCAGGAACCAGGTCAAAGACCAAATATTAGAGCAAAAGATTCTCCAAGCACCCCTATTTGCAAGGGTTTTAGGAACTGTCTCAAGAACTACAGGCAGAGACTAAATCGATATCTCTTACTAACACCACAAAATCGCATTCTTCTCTCTCTGGCTGTCGTCACACCTCCAGTCATCATTTCATCAAGAGTCCCTTCTGCCCATGATAGTAGAAGCCTAATGTCAGCCTGGGTGCTAGAGACATCTTATCTACCAAGGATAACCCAGACAGTCATTACCCAGGCAGCGAGGAAACAGCAGTGATAAATCCCACTTTGTTCCCATTTGGAGGAAGAATCTTCAATTAAGTAAAAATTGATTTTCCAATGATTTCTTTTTTCTCCTGCTGGCCATTGGTAGAGCACTTGAACCAGCTCCAGCCCTGCCTTGTAGAGGGAGAATAATTAAGTCGTTGCCGCTACTGACAAAAGAGTTGGCTTGAGTATGAAAAACAACGCAGCCCTTTGATTTTGGATGCGACAGAGGGCAGTGCCCATCACGGAAGGGGAAATGGCTAAGTGACACAAACCAAAAATGCCTGGCCCTTCGGTTGGAACTGTGGAGCTCCACAGTTGTCAAAGGTGCTCTTGAGACCTGATGGTTGTGGCAGCACCTTTTGTGTCGGAGCCACCCAAATGCTGTCAGGTGCAACTAGCCAAGTGACATCGAGACACAGGTGGCATGGCAAAGCAAGGAGAATCAGAAGAAAAATACTAAAATAGGAGTAGTTATGAGCTACTCTCCACTCCTGCTTGCGGAAGGCACAGGCAGCCACCAGATCTGGCTTTTCGTGTTTATGCTGACTGACGGGTAGAGAGGAAAACTGAGAGAAAAGTCAAGAGATGGCAGCTACATATACATTGGAAAGGGCAGATCAGAGGGAGAGACTTGAGCTGATTCAGATTGAATTTTGAGAATCAGAGGGACAGTAAAACATGTTGACTGGACCCAGGTACCTTGCAGTGATTAGTGGGACTTTCAGAACATAAATGGATGTTATGGGCTGCATGTTTGCACCCCTCCTGAGATTCTTTTTTTTTTTTTTTTTTTTAGACAGAGTCTCACTTTTTTGCCCGGGCTAGAGTGAGTGCCATGGCGTCAGCTTAGCTCACAGCAACCTCAAACTCCTGGGCTCAAGCGATCCTTCTGCCTCAGCCTCCCAAGTAGCTGGGACTACAGACATGTGCCACCATGCCCGGCTAATTTTTTTCTATATATTTTTAGCTGTCCAATTAATTTCTTTCTATTTTTGATAGAGACGGGGTCTCACTCTTGCTCAGGCTGGTCTCGAACTCCTGAGCTCAAACAATTCACCCACCTCGGCCTCCCAGAGTGCTAGGATTACAGGCGTGAGCCACCGCGCTTGGCCCCTCCTGAGATTCTTATACTGAAGGTCTAACTCCCCGTGTGGCTATCTTTGGAGATGGGGACTCTAAAGACGTAATTGAGGTTAAACGAAGTCATAAGAGTTGGGCGCTGATCCCGTAGGATTAGTGTCCTTATAAGAAGACACACCAGATAGCTCACTGTCCCGCTCTCTTGCTCTTCTCCTTGCACACAAATCAGAGGAAGGCCATGTGAGGACACAGCAAAAAGGTGGCCATCTGCAAGCCAGGAAGAGAGTTCTCACCAGAAACCAAATCAGCCAGCACCGTAATCTTAGACTGCTATCCTCCAGAACCGTGAGAAAATAAATTTCTGTTCAGCCACCCAGTCTACAGTATTTTGTTATGGCAGCCCGAGCTGACCAAGACAAGGGGTAGAAAAGAATCTGTGAGTCATGCGGTATGGTTCCCATTGACATCTGGGGGCAACTGGAGTAAAGATTTAAATTGCTTGGCAATTATTTTTGGATGTTAGATGTGTTTTCTTTTTCCATTTTCTAAAAAGTTTTGTTTCTTTTGTTTCCTGGTTGTGTCTCTCTGTTGAGACCAACCGTAAACCAACAGGGCTTTGTGTGGGGTCTGTTATCAAAAACAAACCACCATGACCAGCCCATGACGTGCTGCCGCTGCCCAGTACCAAATCCAAATCTTAAACACTCCTCTCTTCGTCCCGTGTCTCCTTCAGCTTTCAGACAGACTTGCCAAGTTTTCTCCTTCTTCGGTCAGTATCCTCCCCTGCTCCTTCTCTGATTTTCTTCCCAAAGAGTCACTTTTTTCAAATCTTTTTCCTACATGATATAGAGTTGTATCCCTTTGAACAGTGCTAGCAGTAGTAACCAAAGACACAGTATTGAAAAAGTCATCTCATTCTAGACAGAACTACTCATCCTCAATCCCAAAATAGATGTCACCTCTTCAAGTAGACCTTCCCTGACCCCACCCCCATCTAAATCAGATCAGCACCCCTCCCACCACAACTCCGTTCTCCCTCATGAAGCTCAACTCTTGTCCTTCATAAGAAAAGAATCATCACGAGTTATATTCTTATTTGGGTATTTATTTATTAAATGGCCCTCTTCTCCACTAGAGTTTAAGTTTGTGGGTGCAAGGTCATGATTACTTTGTATGCCACTGTATACCTAACCCCTGGCAATGCATCTGACATGACTAGCTAACTAGCTAGATAAATAGTTGCTAAACAAAAACATTTGTTGGATGAACTAAGAAAAGGAAACACCATTCCTTCCCTCCTGGAGCTTATAGTCTATCATGGAATGCAGAAATGTCAACAGATTCTTACCCTCCATGATAATTGAAATAGAAAATAGGTGCTGTTGGAATAATATTCTAATCCTAGGGTTTATCCAGCTAAGTACTTTCTCTCTCTAGCAGGTGCACAGGTGTCTTGGTTCATTGCTGCCACACATTGCACGCTCACCTAATTCAGGGGATGAATGGAAACCACATCCCCTCTAGCTGTGCCCTCAGAAGCCCCTGATCACCCACAAAAAGCTGATTTGGCACCATACTCAGGAATAATTTGTCATGTTTCATCTCCAGAATGAAAAGATGCCAGGCCGAACACCAGTCGTGGGTGCTGCTCTGAGAAAGACGCAGGGCATGGGCTCTAACAAAGCGCCTCAGTGCTCAAAATGTTTACCACTAAGACAGGGTGATAAGAGGAACAAGGGAAGAAAAACGCTACGCAAAGTACTCCTACCACTTCTGTTCCTCGGAAGAAGCATCATACCAACCATTTACTACGTGCTTCCTGTGGCCAGTCGCTAAATGCCTGGCATGCCACAGGACTGCGGCTTGCTAGCAAGAACTATCATGGTCTCACTTACCAGGTGACAGTAAGGCTCGGTGAGCTCAAGGAACATTTTCAAAATCTTGTCATTAATAAATCTCTGAGTGAGAACTTGAACCCAAGTTAGCCTGGCCCTAAAACCTTTGTCCTTAACGGAGGGCCCGCTATGTGCCAGGCACTGTGAACAGGACTTCATATTAATTGTGTCATTTAACTTTTACATGGCTCTATCAGTTCTCTATCAGTAGTCTTTGGAGGGAGCTGAGCCTTGGAAAGATTACTGGACTGGCCCCATGACATGGTCCCTTCCTTCCAGTAAATTCCTGTCTAGCTGGGAGAGGCAAGGCTACCGGATGTTGAAGAAATGACAGAGTAAACACTTGTTTAGATAGCAGATGTCCAGCGTTAGATATACCAAGGGTGGGACACAGGAGTTTAAGGAATGCTGATGGATTCATGGCTGAAATTAATCAGATATTTTTAATTCTTTATTTAATTTACATCTGATTCTAAAGTAATATGAAAATTTCGAAAATACAGAAAATTATAAAACAATAAAATTAAAATAGCTCATAATTCTACACATAGAAATAATCATCGTTCATTTTTAGTGGATCTCCTTTCAATATATACCCTTTCAGCATGTGTGTGTGCATGTGTGTGTCTGTCTATTTTTGCATATTTGGGATAATGAGCTATGTGAATATCTCCATCCTGTTTATTTTTTACCTTATATTAAATCTAGACTAATTTCCTTGCTATCTAAAGTTCCTGGAAACTAGTATTTTAATAACTCAACCAAATTCCACCTCTTAGATATATTTATTTAATCATTCGCCTGTTGTGAGAGAGTTAGTCTGTTTTGAATCGTTCCCTAGTATAAACGCAGCTTAAGATACCTTCCCACAGATGGGCTTATTGGTTGAAACTGCATAATCTTTTTAAGGTTCCTGACAAATGTTGTAGAGTTGATTTCTGAGATGTTCTACTCATGTGGCACGCTCACGCCAGTACACTTTTGCCATAATTTATTATCATTGCTACCATTATTATTTTACTTTGCCAATTTGACAGATATGAAAAAGAATCTAACTGCTTTAATTTGCATTGTTTTGAAATATTTTTATTTTCCTTTGTCTAATTATGAAAATGTTTATTAATGTTCTTCGTTCACTTTTTAATTATACTTTAATGTTTTAGTATAGGGAGATTTTATATATATATATATAAAGATAAAACATTTCTCATGTTTAGTGTAAATATTTTCCTAATTTGCAGTTTTCTACTTGACTTTGTCATCCATAATCATTCTACTAACTTCTTTCTTTCTTTCTTCCTTTCTTTCTTTCTTTCTTTGTTTTAGAAATTCTATTTTCTTTTAGGGACTTCAAAAACATTTAGCTATGATTTATTTGTGACATTTATGTTTTTGTTTATTACAACACATAATATTGTAATATACCTAGAATTTACTTAGGTATATGATGTGAGGAAATAATTTAATTATATTTTAATATTATGTCATTATTTTATTTTATTTAACAATCTCTCTATCTAAATTAATTTGAGATTTGCCCTAGGACAATTTATGAATACTCCTTTCTTCTATTCTCTTCTATTTCAAGGAAAAGGCATAATTCATCCCGGAATTTGACACAGCATGGAATATGGGTGGAGGATGAGAGCAAAGAATTATTCAAGATAATGAATCAACATAAACAAGAGTTGAGAGGAGAAAACGAGCACACAGTGTGTAGAGATGCTAAGGAGCCCAGATCATCAAGATCAGTGGACGTGTCTCCCTGGAATTTGATGAGGATGACTAGAGAGGGGCAGATGGTAGAGATTCTTAAATACCAGGCAAAGGAGCTCAGCCCTCACCCTTTAAGCATTAAGGAGCCATGAGAGATTTTGCAAAGGGAATTACTAAAAAGAAAATGGCATTTAGGAAAATGGATTTGCTAGAGGTACCTGGGAGAAATGGGGACAAGGTACTCACTTATCCCAGTGGCTGCTCAGGACTTCAGCTCTCACACTTGGGGACCAGGCGTCCATCCCCTCTTGCTCTCCAGATTCTTCCAGTTGGTGCTGTACACCCTCAAAAGCACATTCCCCCAGGACCAACCTGTCTCCTGGAAGCCCAGTGGCCATTCACAGGACTGGCCAGTACTGCAAGGGACACTGGACACATGGGCCAGTTCTAAATAGGGTTTCAGAAGCTTGCCTGGACCAAGTGGGGGGTTCACTCAGATCTTGACGGAACAGAGTCTAAGCAATGAATATAAATTATGGTCCAGGAAGGAAGTCAGAGGTCAGAAATAGTCTTGTCTAGGTCTGAAGATGCTTTACTGTGGGTTTTCTCAGAAGCAGATATTGAGACAAAGTAGTTTCTTTAGGAGAAGACTCCAGGAAACACTAGTATGGAGGTAGAGCAGTAAGAGGGGAAGGCAAACAGTCAAAAAAGGGTGCAGATCATGGGTGTTCCCACTGGAGGTAATGGGAGCTTAGCAGGGAGTCCCTACCGAGGGCAAGGGAGCTGAGTATTTAATCACTGGTTGAGATCTGGGTGGGGTGGGGGAGACCTTAATTCTCCAGCTGTCCCAGCTTGCAATGCCAAATGCAAGCTGCAGGCAGAGCAGGGCCACCACAGCAGCTCTCAGGCAAAGATGCGCGGGTGCTGGCAGGTGGCAGTCTTGGGCCTAAGGGCACAAAGAAGTAAGGCCCAGGCAGTACGAGTGGACCAGTGACAGCACCTGCTATGGTGGGCAAGGCTGAAGGTAGTAGGCTAGGTCCCCCTACAGAGGAGCTGTGGACATCAGGAGCATCTTGGAACAGGGCTCCAAGGTGCATGTGAGCGTCGAGGTCAATGGCTCAGGAAGCGACTTATAAACAAAAACTATGCTATGAATTTAGTCTTAAATGAGTATATACCCTAACGGTATGTAGATACGTAGTATATATAAATATATATACCCATATGTGCATATATACATACACACATGCCTTTATATATTAGTAATGTTAATATATAATGTTAACCCATATAATGTATAATGATAGTATGTGAAATTAATAATGTCAATGTAATTAGTATGCGTAGCATATAATACTGTTACTAGGTAATGCATATAGGTTAATAGACAGCCAGACTGGACAGGACACATGAGGAAACACATTTCAGGTGTCTATACAGACGGAGCCGGCCAGCGAGAGACAGAGAGCCCCTGCTCTGGCAGGTCATCCCCAGGGACTGCTACTTTGCTGGCATCTGGGCTTTAGCCTCCCTCAGTTAAATCCAGAGCCCCTGAGTTTCACTTTGAAGGCTGTAGGAGATACTTCTCTTTGCCTTCATTTTTTCCTTTTTGAGATGCACTATGTTTCCTTCATATTTTTACCTTGGATGTCAATTTCCCAGAGTTTAGGCACTTTATTGGCACTCAGTAGCTCAGGTGAGCATACCGCCTTCTGAAAAACAAACTTAATTTTATTGCTGAGATCAAATGTTCAGCCACAAGCCCTGACGGCCTGCTTTTCTGGGGAGCTGAGACTGAAAGACAAGACAAGGCTGGACCATGACGTGTCTTGGGTAACTGCTAAGACCTTCTCCCTTGACACCAGAGGTGATGAGACACGTTTTCTCAGGGAGCAAGGGGCCCTATTGGCCCAACTGTGCGGAATGGACGCCTGTCCTGAACCTTTCTGCACGTGAGGCCAACTCTTCAGCCGTTGATTCCCTAGCTGGGCTTCAGCATAGGAGCCTCACCTCTTGCTCTTGTCTTTACCATAGAATTTAGCACAGGGCCATGCAGCACTGGCAAAAAGAAGGAATGCATGGTTTACAGAGGTAAATGAACCCTGTTGATTGACTGAATAACTGCCATGGCATGTGCTTGGTCCCCTGTGACACATGTAAGTGTTTATAACATATAAATAAGTCAGGTGAATATCTCTGCTTCACAGATGTGCTTTTTTTTTTTTACTTGAATTATTCAGTCTTTTGGGGACATGATTCCTAATCTTGGCCATATGTTGTTTGGGGCCTCGAGGCACATGGTTCCTCTTAGAAAGAGAATGGGAATGAGGACAAGCACGGGAATCCCAATGCCTGCGACTGTTTGCATTTTGCTCAAGGACGGGGCTCAGCCAGGTAAGCTCTTGCCGTCCCATTACCTTGGGAAGCTGGGGCAGGAGGAATGTTCCCTGCACAGCTGTGCACTGTGTGTAATTCGGGAGGGTAAGCCGGTTCAGACCACCCACAGTCCAGGCAGGATAAAAATAGAAGCCTTAAGCACCTGGGCTGGCTGGGGAACAGCTAGCACCTACGGCTCAGCCCCCACCCTGTTAAGCAAAGGTGGGGGAGCCCCAGTTCCTTTTATTAGGTGAATGGGAAGAGGGAAAATTGAGGAGTAATAGAAAAGTAACTGTGTGCAAATTTTATTTCAGCTACAAATTGCTATTTAATTCTACCCTTTTTACTCTGAAGCCTGGTATCTGGAA
Source organism: Avahi laniger (assembly GCA_963575035.1). Classification (NCBI taxonomy): domain Eukaryota; kingdom Metazoa; phylum Chordata; class Mammalia; order Primates; family Indriidae; genus Avahi; species Avahi laniger. Next base: position 11,450 of record CAUYSK010020223.1, read on the forward strand.
TAACTCAAGCAATGATGATGACCTTAGGTATTTCTTTTAATTATTCCAATGCTACCTTGCCGCCTAGCCCGACTGCAAACATGCGGCTACTCGAAGCAAAGCTGTTCTAACAATTTCGATTAAATCCTGGCCACTTCCCAACTGCACACAAATTAAATGCATTGCCGGACAAGCCAGCCCCAGCTCTTGAAAGAGTTGTTATATAAAGAAGGAAGAAGGTTGCCAAAGGCTTGTTGGCATTTCTTCAGCCACAGTGGAGAATTAACCCCTTGGGTTTCTGGGACCAAGAGATTTTTCCCCCACTTTCAATAGAGTCTTTAAAAAATTCCTTCAAGCACACTTTAAATGGATTTATAACATGAAAGTCACCAATGAGGTTTTAAACAGCACACATTCTCCAAAGTTTTGAGAAAGCTAACTTCATGTTTCTAAGATGTTTTTTCTTGTCTCAAGCTAACCAAAGTTTTGCTCTGCGGGGGAAGCTCTGGCTTTGGAGATTCTCTGGGCTAATTGTCTCATTTGCTTGGGGACTTGAATAGGGGACTCTGGGTTTGCTATGACTTTCCAGTCAGCCTCCCTTGGAGAATAGAGAAATCTAGAATTATTGCTCAAGGCTCTATTCTCAGCAGGGCTGCCTGATGCCTCCAGCTCATGGTCCCCATCTCCACACTCTGACCTTGAGAAAGGACGTGAGAAGAAGAGCGCCCAAGAGCACCTCATGGGAGGAGGGACCAGGCCCACTCGCCAGGCCCAGATGAGGAAACTGAGGCTCGCAGAGGGCATGAGTCCTGCCTGAAGCCCCACATCCCATGTGTGGCAAAACCTGAAATCAAATCCAGGTATTAGGGCTCGTCCTCCAATCTTTTCCATGTGGCCATGCCACTTATCAACACGAGAAACACCAGGGCAGGTAACAGGGGGATGTGACAAGCAAAGAGGGCACAGAGCCAAACAGTGAGCAGGAACAGGGACCCAAGATGGTGGGAATTCTCACTGCCAGGTGTTCCTCTCCAGCCCAAAAACCATCTAAAACTTTTAATGGAAGTGCTCTCATCACAATGTATATCTTGACGAATTTTCCTAAACTGAGTACACCCATAAACCAACACCCAACCACCACCACCAACAACAACAATAACGACAACAAACAACAACCATCACTGACAACCATCACCACTGCGCCCAGGACACCTGCCATCCTGCTGCCTGACACAGTGGAGTAGTTTTGCCTGTTGTGTTTTATGTAAATGGCACCACACAATTCACCCTCTTTTGTGTCTGTCTTCTTTCATTTAACACCATCTGCATCACCAGAGCCATCCTCACTGATATATACGATTGTAGATTGTTCATTCTCATTGTCGCATAGTATTCCATTGTGTAAATGGAACACAACCATATAGACAGACCCATTTATCTGGGTTGATGGGCGCTTACAACCTTAACTATTTTTGATAGACTTGAGGCTTGCTGGTGCCTTTAGAGTTTTTACCCTGCACCACCATTGGGCATTTCCTAAAACCAAAACCACCTGTGCATATTATCAAGAGAATGCCATTCTGACAAAGACTTCCCTCAAAATTCTCAGCTACAATGGCTGTTTTGGAACCAGACTGAGGTTTCTCAATAGTTGTCTTATCTCTGAGGGGGGACAGTTTACTTGGATATGTGTTTTGTTTTGTCTTTTTCCAGCCATAATCAGAGAAGACCTTAAGGCTGAGAAAGACCATTGATTCCAGGGGTGAGGAATAGATTTCAGTTCTCCGGTACCAATCCTCATCTACTAAACATGGCTTCCCGCAGTGGGAAGGCTCTCTTTGGGGTCTGCAGCTATGATCCATTAGCAATGCCCACCGCTGGGGAGAGCAATTGCCGTCTGGTATCTTGTTCAAACTTCGTTATATAGATGAGGAGCTAGAACCTGATCGAGTCAAAGACAGAACGAGATGTAGACCTATTCTCTCTGTGTGTTGCTGAAAAATCATTGGGATTGTTGGTTAATTGCATGACAAGGTGAAGACCTGTTAGAAACTGTTAGGAAAAGACTTGTGGAGGCATAAATCATCTCTTCTCGGAGAAGTCTGGTTAGGAAACGGAACAAACAAGGGAGCGAGCCAGTGTGCTGGGGCCTCAGTCACCCCCTCGCTGCCCTCCCTCCTTGATCACCAGCACCATGTCCAGGCCACTGCTCTCGCAGGGGAGCCCAGCGCTGGGGCCGGGTCCAGAGGAGAAATCACTCCCTGCCTCACTTAAGAAAACACTCTCCTGTCTCCATCAATCAGTGGGCTCCCACTCACAGCCCCCCGTGCCCCTGCTCCCCAGCAAGGCCCAGATGTTTTATTTATGGGCTGGTCTCTTTAGGAATGAGCCAAGTCAGACACACATCTTGCTTCCTATTATTCATGAGCCTTAGGTAGAGGCAGGCCACAGACCCAGATGAGAAAAGCCTTCAATCAAATCTTGATGAAATAAACTAATTAGGGAGATTACACCTCCATAATGATGTTAATTGTGCAGACAGGAAATCGCAGCCTCCTGGCAGTCTCTGCTTTTGGCTCTACAAGGCGTCTTTCGGCATCTCCAGAAATCCATGGTAGTCCCTGCCCATGGGCAAAGGGAGGAAGCCACTGCCAGAGAAGTGCAGGATTTCCTCCGTGAAGACCCAAAGCTTCAGTTCTAAGATGTTCTTGCTAGCCCTGTTGTAAGGACTGGAATGTGCCCAGGGCCCAAGAGAAGACTGGTCCTCCCTCCTGTTCCCTATGCTCCATCCCTCCACCTCCAACCCACTGCAGGTAACAAGTGTCCATACAAATTCTCCAGGGCCTCCTCCCTAAGTGACAATCAGAATAAAACCCACTCATTCATTCTTTCATTCACTGTGGCATCCGACAGATATGTATTAGGCAGCTTCTCCGTGGCAGGCACCATTCATAGCAGTGAATAAAACAGACAGAGCTACTGCCCTGGAGGATCTTCCATTTCAGGAAGGGAAGAGACAAGAAGCACACAGGAACATTAGTAATATGCCGGATAGTGACAAGTGCCATGGAAGAAGATGATGCTCGGAAAGGCAGCCAGCACACTGGTGGGAAGGGGAGCACAGTGGTGGTGTGCACCCTGCTTCCAGAGGCTTCCCTGGAGAGGTGATGTCTGAGCACGGTTGGAAGGAGTCCAGGGGAGGCCACAGGAGGACTCCAGGCCGGGGGAAACACCCAGAGGCGAAAAGGAGCTCGCATGGGCAAAGGCCCCTGGCGGGGTTAAGACAGAGTGATTGACACACCACAGTGTGTGACAACGTGACGAATGTCTTTCTCTCCTGATGAGTTGTGAGATCCAGGAAGGCAAGGTTTGTTTTGTCTTCTGATTTTTCCACTTGATATTGCAGCCCCTGCCTGTATATGATACGTGCTTGATAAATATTTGCTGATGTAATGGATGATGAGTTAACTAATGGGGGAAATGAGTGATACGGAAGGCTCCCTGTACCAAGGTAAGGGGTGACGCGGATGTTGAATAAGAAAGAGGCAGGCTGGGACATGGAACTGGGAGGGCAGAGGCAAGAGACAAATGTCCCAGCACCTAAGCCAGGCCCTGGGCTAGAAGCAGACAGGTCTTTTCATCCCCCTTCCCTGCCTGTATTAGCATCTTGCCAGCCCCAGCCCTCAGGACATTGAACAGAAAACAGCTGGCTTAGGAGAGAACAGTGATGGTCTTCCCCTTACCTGAGGCAATAAACCCTATTCGGAAAAACAGAAATCTACATGCATCAAATTGGTGGATCTACCACTCCATGGGAAGTTGATATAGCATGCAAGGAGTATATATGTATAAAGTACACTTTAAAATGCAAATAAAGCTACTATGAGGTGCCACATGTAACTATTAAATTAGTAAAAATATAAAATAAAATATCAATTATCGGTGCTGGCAAGGAGGCTCTGAAACTGTCATTAATTACTAGTTGGCAAACTATATTTTGGCAATGCTTATTCAGAAAATAACTTGGCAACAGATCACCAGAACAGTAAAAAGAGTTCATACTTTTAACTCGGTAATAACAATTCTTGGAATGTACTCAAAGTAAAATTCCTAAATATAGAAAAGCTATATGTTTTAAAATATATACTCCAGCATTATTTATTATAGTGAAAAAACTTGTAAGCACCCTAAACATCCAAAATTAGGGTCAATACGGTTCATTTATCCATAGTCACTGGAATTTTATGCAATAACAACAATTAAAATTATCTGGCTAAATTGTGGACACAGAAGCATGCTTATAAAATGAGAAGTGAAATAAATGGATATTTAGGAGCATGAATCATATTTCAAGTCCATGTTTGCAAGTGGTCAAAAACCCAGGGAACAAACAGAAAGGAAAGCTGTTGTTTTGTTGGGCTAATGGCAATACATTTATTTAGGAAATGCAAATGAATTCTAAGTTAAGCATTGGGGTTACCAAGAGTTTCTCTCTTGACCTGGTATAAAATAGAGTGATGGAGCCAGAGGCAACGCTCAGGAATGAGAAGGAAACTGAGGCACAGAGACAGTGAGACACTTGCCCGCGTCTCATTGTGAGGCTGTGCAGGGTGACGGCTGTGCTTATGGTTCAGAATCAACTGTAGACTTCTTTTTTAATACAAATGTCTAGATCACAACTCCTGGGGTAATTTTGATTCACTGAGGCCAAGATATTTATATTTTTAAAATTAAATTATTTGTTTTTAAGAGACAAGGTCTTGCTCTGTCAAGGCTGTAGCATAGTGGCACAGTCACAGCTCACTGCAACCTCGAACTCGGGCTAAAACGATCCTTCCTCTTCAGTCTCTTGAGTAACTAGGGCTACAGACATGCACCTCCATGCCTGGCTAATTTTTTAAATTTTTTGTGGGGACAGAGTCTTGCTATGTTGCCCAGGCTGGTCTCAAACTCCTGGCCTCAAGTGATCCTCCCACATCGGCCTCCCAAAGTGCTAGGATTTACAGGTGTGAGCCGCTGTGCCCGTCCAACATACTTTTTAAACAGCTTCGCAGGTAATTCTATTATCAGCCAGAGCTGATAAACCACTAACACGAGGCCCCAGAATCAGTAGTGGGCTCGAGTGCCCCAATGAAGTATCATTTATTGAGTGACGCCTACCTGCCAGTCACTGTTCCCACTGCTTTATTATATATGGATTATTCCTATTAATCCTCCCAATCACCTGATGCATTAGGAACCACTATCATCCCATTTTACAGATGAGGAGAATGAGGCCTAAAGAAGCACAAAAACATGCAGACTAGAGATTCCCATCTCCTTCTGTGTATAACTGGACCTTCCTTCAATACCAACTCAGCCACACTCGGAACGTGCCTCACATCCCTGCCTTACCCCACACCCCAAACACATAGGCCCATTCGATTTTGAGTGAGTAAAAGAAGAATATGTGGCACCAGGGGCTCATGAGGAGGAGGACCTGGGCTTTCAGAAGGGGCAGGGGAGGGCTGTGGGCCCTGGGATGTGGGGGAAGCATCCTCAGCTGTGTGCGGGGTTTCCAACAGCCAGAGTGACATGCCCTCCCAGACTCGACGTCTCTCTATGGCTGAAGATTGATTACATGCAAACAGTTTTCGTAGCAATCGGCACATGTTTTAACAAAATCCAATGCAACTCGAGTCAGACTAATTGTTTCAGAGCACAAGCCACACGCTCTGGGTGACCTAGTGGCCCCAGGAAGTCCCCAGGGCACGTTTGAGCTATGCATGGCTTTTTGTCACACAAATCCTGGGGTTTGCTTGGTGAGAACAGGAGAGAGAGATGTCCATGTTTCTAATCCAGGCAGTAAAACTTTTTCCGTGCAGGAAGTTACTCTTCTCTTCATTCGTTAGGTTCATGCGATAGAAATGGAATGATCACCTCTCT
>CAUYSK010020225.1:0-15592 GCA_963575035.1 Avahi laniger
GATCCAGCAATCCCATTACTGGGCATCTACCCAAAAGAACAAAAGACATTCTATAAAAAAGACATCTGCACTCGAATGTTTATAGCAGCACAATTCACAATTGCAAAGATGTGGAAACAACGCAAGTGCCCATCAATACATGAGTGGATTAATAAAACATGGTATATATATATATATATACCATGGAGTACTATTCAGCTATAAGAAACGATGGTGATATAGCACCTCTCGTATTTTCCTGGATAGAGCAGGAGCCCATTCTACTAAGTGAAGTATCCCAAGAATGGAAAAATAAGCACCACATGTACTCACCATCAAATTGGTTTTAACTGATCAACACCTAAGTGCACATATAGCAATAACATTCACTGGGCGTCGGGCAAATGGTGGGGGAGGAGGGGATGGGTATACACACACGTAATGAGAGCGATGCGCACCGTCCGGGGGATGGATGCGCTTGGGGCTCTGACTCGGGTGGGGCAAGGGCAATGTACACAGTCTAGACATTTGTACCCCCATAATATGCTGAAATAAAAAAGAAAAAAAAAAAGAACAAGAGGCCCCGTGGCTGGGCTGAGCAGGAAGCTGAGGGAGATGAGCGAGGCCTGGGAGGCCTGGGAGCCAGGGCCGTGGGTGGGCTGGCACCGAGAGGCAGGGGGCCTGGCCACACAGGGCCTATGGGCTGTGGCCAGTGCTGAGCTTCCCCACAACGGCAACGCGCAGCATAGAAGGGTTCCACTTAGGAGTTACCCGGTTAGCTCTGCCCTTTGAAAAGGTGAGGGGAGGGGCAGCAGGAAGCAGATAACATAGGCAGGGGACATGGTGACTACAGGACTGACCAGAGAACTGTTTAGGGGATGATCAAGTGAAGAGCTAGAGCAGGTCTCAGTGGCCACTCACAGCCCGACCCAAGGAAAGGGACCCTGGGGGGTCAGCCACATGAAACCAGGCTCCCGGGATAGGAAGCCAGAGGGTCTGAGGGTGGGTGGCCTGGGAAGGACCTCCCGACTGGGAAGGGCATCTGGAGAGGGGGTGGTGAGGGCCAGGCAGGTCACCAGAGGTGGAGCTGGGCCGGGGAAAGGGAGACCAGCGGTGCGAGGGGCCAGGAAGGACCTGGGGTTAGAGGCAAAGCCAGGAGATCAGGGACCCCGTAGGGTGGGGCTCGCTCGTGGTCCTGCCTGTCTCGGCGGCCAGCCTCACACAGGCCCTGCCTCCGAGCTACTGTGGGAGTGGGGTGCGAGGCAGCCCAGGAGCGGCCAGAAGCAGCCAAGGGCTCTTGATGCTGATTTCTAGGATGAGGCCGGCCACAGGCAGTGGGGGCTGTGGACACAGAGGCTGTGTGGTTGCTGCTCTCAGCGCCTTTGCTTACTGGGCCCCGTCTGGGCCCCGCTCTGTCGCCCGCTGCAGGCCCTGGGCACCATGTACGAACTACTCTACACCCAGGAGTACAAGTCTGCGGTCCACTGGGCCTTTGCAGGGATCCTGCTGGGCCTACTCACCCAGCTCCACTACCTGCTAGAGCTGGGCATGGTCGAGGGCATCTCAGACTACCAGGACGACATCCTGGACACGAAGCCCCTCGGCCCCAGCAGGTGGGATGTAGGGCTGAGCCTCACCCTCTCAGGACCCCTATCTGCCCCTCCTTCTGGCTCCTCCCACATACATGGTGCCCCCCGGGCTAAGTGCTGGGGACCCTTCTGGGCTTGTAGTCTAGGGTGGGGGAAGCAGAGGACAGAGTGTCCAACGGCTGCCAGGGGAGGCTCCTGAGTGAGGGGAGCCCAGCAGGCAACAACTCCCCCAGACCCCAGTTGGAGAGCGAGCCCCTCACTCTGCCTCTACCTCCAAACTCCTTTCCACCTGCCCCCAGGATGTGCCTGGAAGCCCTGAAGGGCCTCTTCTGGACCACCGACAACTGGGAGGTGTTCGCCTACCTCAAGCTACTGAAGGGCTGGGAGCTCTTTGAGCACCTGGAAACCTTCACAGAGGGAGTGACCCTCTTGGCCAGGTGAGCACCAAACTTGGCCACCAAGACCACAGCCTGAGGGGGCTCCTGCCTGCACCCCACTCCCACACTGGGACCCTGCACCCCAGACTCAGTCTCCCGGGTCAGCTCCCGGGAGTGAAGACTACCAGGAGTGAGGGGATGTTGGGTCTCCTTCTGGCCCAGGTCTAAGAAGGGGACCCTCAGAGACCTTATGCCTGCCTCTTCCATCTGACAGGGCCATAGCCCACTATGACTGTGAGCTCAAGCCTGTTTTGGGGCAGGCAACCATCTCCCTGAAGAGCACCGAGGAACGGGACAACATCGTGGCCATCCTCATCATCACAGAGGTCAGCGTCTTCTCCCTCGCTGCTCATCACCAGAGCATTCTGTCCTTTAGGAAGATCAGGGATTGGACTTCCATTCCTGTCCTCCAGTATTAAGGCATTCTAACTTCTGCATTATCTTTCATATCTTCTTGCTGTCTGGAAGTGCTTCCTTGTGTCTAACCACACTAGCTCATGCTGTGGTGCAGGCTGATTTTTCCTAGAAGCCATAACAGACTGGTGGGCTGACTGTGCCAACTCTTGTCAGTTTCTCAACAGCCCACGTATCTCCCACTTTGCATCTCGGAGAACTATGAACAACTTCCTGAGCCTGGGCCTGAAAAATCCCAACCAGCTGGTGCAGGCCTTGAGCCTGAAAGGCTTCAGCAGTACCCTGATGCAACCTGAGAAGGTGAGAGATGTGGAGAAATGCCCAGGTCTATCCTAGGAAGACCGCAGAAGGCATCTGAAGAGTCTCCATGGGAGGCAATTGCATTGGAAGGGGCAGATGGGGGAAGCTAGTTGGGCCTGGGGACAGAGAAGGTAGTGGTGTTTGGGAGACCCTGTGGCACTGGATAGGGCTGGGGAGTTTAGAATTTCTGAGCTGGGGGAGGTCTGAGATCAGTGACTTTGGCTGCCTTTCCAGGTAGGAATCCCAAGCCACCTGTCAGGTCCTTGGTTCATGCTTCAGGCAGGATGAAGGACTCACACCTCGCTGAAGTGGGATGACCTTTCTCCTGCCCTTTGTGACTCTCAGAACATGTTGGTCCCCACAAGATGTGTTTGGAGGGCTGGAACTGAGGTCCCCAGGCTTTGCTTTCCCCTGATAAACTGCTGTGGTTTTTAACCACTTCCCTGTCATTTACGAAAGGGAGGTAGGGAGGGAGTCTGGAGCCAGCTTCAGTCAGGGACTCAATCCTCCACCCTCTGTCCACTCAACAACCCATTACCCATGTCTCTGCTCTGCACCCACGGGGTCTGGAGATGAGCGATGCGTCCCCGCTTAGGAAGCTCAGCTCCTGGTGGGACAGTCAGAGGAGCCCAGGGCCGTGTGCCAGTGCTGTGACCAGACAGCCTGGCGAGCTCACCCCACTAGGGAAGGCCCAGGGATGGGGGATGCCTGGGAGTCCGTGTGCGACACTGGGCAGGATTCCCACATGTAGGGTCGGGTCTCCCACAGGAGGTCCTGCTCCAGAACCGGCTGCTGGAGCTGCTGAGCACTTTCTTGAAGCCCCAGCCCGAGGACCCCGTGGGCCTCATGCGGGTCCTGGGTGACATCCTGCACCACCTGAGCGTCCAGGGCGTTGGCGCCCTCAGCGTCAAGGTCGCGCAGAACCTGCTGGCCTTGTTCGAGGATGTGAGTAGGCCCCGCGTGGTGCAGAAGGGCAGCGGGTGGCCCGGGTGGCGTGGCGCTGCTGGCCTGTGCCTGCGCAGTCTCCCCTGTGCCCACCAACGGGGGCAGCCCAGCGGCTCTTCCCGCTCCTGGAGAGTCCGCAGCCGGAGCTGCTCGGCAGAAAACCCGGCCCTGGGGAAGGGAGGTTCCGCCTGAGTGGCCCGCTCCCCTTTCTTTCCCTGAGGGACACTGGGGGCTGCGGTGGGGAGAGAGGGCCTGGCCGTGCCCAGTGCCTTGAGAAAGATCCTTCGGGAGGCCACATGGAAAATGGATGGGGGGCGGGCAAGCCTGGAGCAGGATCAGCAGTTTCCGGGGCTTCGAATAACGTAGCAAAAGCAAGGAGTGAGGAGGACTCAAGCCAAGCAGGAGCTGCAGCGTGAAGAGGGGCTGCGAGCGGCACCTGTGATGGAGTGGACACTGGGTGTGAGAGAGTCCAGGACCAGCCCCAGTTGGGCAGGGGGAGATCGATGCTGCACTTCCTGGAGGGGAGGAAGAGGGAGGCGCCTTTCCTGGAGGTGTCCAGGGGGCTGCTGGATAAAGCCTGAGGAGGTGGGCGCAGCAGCAGAAGGAACAAGGCCAAGGACACCAGGCCCTGCTACAGGTGCTGGGCTCCCTCCTCTCCACACCCAAAGACAAAGGCCCCGTTATTAGCCACTATTTACAAAAGACGAAACCGAGTCACACCCTGGAGGAGACTTGCCCATGCTCAGGGAGTGGGAAAATGACAGATCTGACAGCAGGGTCTGCCTGGGAGTGGAAGCGTGGCCGCTGTCCACCCCAGGCCTCTTGGAGAAACCCCAGAGGGGAGGGGACCAGGGAGAAGAGGCAGATCCAGGGAAACCTGCAGGAGCCTGAAGGGAGCAAAGGCAGCCCCAGACAGGGGAAAAGAGCAGCTCACAACAGTGGCAGTGGGCTGGAGTGTCAGGCGCCGACGGGCAACTGGAGAGCACGGTCCGTGGGGTCTGGGTGAGGTCAGTTGGCCCTGAGCTGAAGAGGGGCAGAAGGGAGGGCAAGCCCTGGCCACTCCTTCAAGTCTGTGGGCAGAAAGGAAGGTCAAAGATGGGCAGTGGCTGGAAAGGCTCTGTCCAGAGCCAAAGAGGCTTCAGCTTTTTGCCTGCCTGAGGGGAAGACCTGCCTTCCTGTCTCCCCAGAAGAGGGCAGAGGTGCGAGGAGGAGCCATCTTCCTGTTTGGAGATGTCATATACAGTGGTGGCAAGAAGTTTCAGCAGCCGCTTGAGACGCTTACCTTCCAGGCCCTGGTGCCGCTGCTCTTCCACCTGGTCGACCCCTGCCCCAAAGTGATCATGGTGAGTGGGCTCTGGCTGTGCTGGGACAGGCAGGGGAGGCCGGATTGGGGGGACCCAACTGCTGGCTGGGTTGGTGGGCAGCTCAGGAGGACTCAGCCCAGTGATGGAGCCCAGAGTGTGACTACATCCTGGAGAGACCACCTGGGCCGGGCAGGGAGGGCTGGGCCTGGCCTATGGGCAAACAGGCAGATGGACAAAAGAGGGCCCCATTCAGGTGGCGGTTCCCTCAACCACCTGCCTCCAGGTTCTCCACCCCAACCCACTCTGTCAACCCAAGACCTCGGGAACTTCCACTGCTTCAGCCACCCCCTCCTCCCACACATATAATCAGCCTTGGGAGCCTGGCATCCAGGGTCCTTCTGCCTCCACTCTCTCCCCTCTCTTGGGGCCATTGGTGCAAACCCAGCCCTGCACAAGGGCACCCACCTGCACCCTGCCTGCCTGATGCCCCCATCCCAGGAAGGGCACCATGTTTTCCTCACAGAGGACTATATAGGTGGCCCTGGACCTACCAGCTGCAGTACACGGCCCAGGTCCTGCAGGCCATGCCTTTGTAAGGCCACCAAGTACCCCTTCTCACCTCTGCACTGCACACCTGCTTGACCCTGGGGACCAGTCCCAGTGCTACCTCCTCAGGGAAGCCTTCCAGGCCCCAACCCCCACCCACAGGCCGGGCCGTATCTCTGCTGGCCCTGGGTTCCACTCTGTGCAGACCATTCCTCCAGCATTAGCTTGCACCACTGGCCTCTAGGGCCTTCCCCTCCCCGCCCACCCCTCATCCCAGTCTCTGATCTCCACAGAGTGAGCCCTCACCCCAGTGACCAGACAGTCCAGTCTGGCCCGTCTGCACCGGGGGAGGTCTGGCCCTTCCCCCAGGCAGGGGCTCCCAGGCTGAGCCCTCGGGGGCCTCCTTCTCCCTCCACCCCAATCCGCTCACCCCTCCTTGAGCTCTTGGGGAACTGCTTGGAATTCTCATTTCTTCCCCACAAGCTGGCTTCCCTCAGTCCCACCCCGCTTTCTGCCTGTGCCCCAGATCTATCAAACCCAAGGGACGCAGCCATAGTCCAGAAGGAAAAGAGGGCTGAGGTAACCCAGGAGGCTGCTTGGAGCTGGCCCCTGCCCAGGCCAGCAAGGGCGGGCAGTGTGTTCTCTGAGCGGATGGGCAAAGGCAGGAAGGCGAGCCGGTCCTGGCCTGGGAGGGAGGCAGAAAGTCCTTCTGGGTCCACTGACGTCCATGGCATAGATGAAGTGCTGCTGTGAGCAGGACTTGTCCCAGGTGCTGGAGAGGAGATGGCCTTCCCTTGAGGAGAACAGCCTCACAGGGCACAGAGGGGTGAGGCCTGGAGCACAGGCAGGACCCTGGCAGGAAGGACTCTGGAGGAGGCTGTGAGCTTTGGAGAATGAAAACCAGGCAGGCCAGTCTCCCCAGCTCAGCAAGGGAGCGGGAGGCCAGCGTGGGATGGGGACTGTGTGGGTGTGCCAGGGCCGCCACAACCAAGTACCAAAGGCAGGTGGCTAAACGGTAGACACGTGCTGTCTCACAGTCTGGAGGCTGGAAGTCGAGATCAAGGCGTTGCAGGGCTGGCTCCTCCTGAGGCCACTCTCTTTGGCATGTAGATGGCTGTCTTCTCCCTATGCCCTCACAAGGGTCATCCCTCTGCGTGTGTCTGTGTCCTCATCTCCTCCTCTGATAAGGACACCAGGCGTACTGGACCAGGGCCCACCTGCATGACTTCGTTTTACCCTAATCACAGCTTTAAAGACACTTTTCCCAAACACAGTCAAACTCTGAGGTTTGACTTTAATATAGGAATCTGGGGACACAGGTCAGCCCAGGACAGGGACTTTCTAAGGAGTCCTGAGACCAGGGGCCAGTGACTGCCAGTTGGTGAGCTGTTGGTTCCTTCCTTGCATGCCTGCCCCTCTTCCCTCTGGCCTTTGGGTTGGGAAGGAGGCCAGGGTGACCCCTGGCCTGCCTGGAAGCTTGGTGTGAATTAGAGCAGGACGCCCATGAGGCTTAGGGAGTGAAGACTCCAATATGGGGTCATTTTTTCTACTGGCTGGCGCAGCAGGCAGATGGACACACACAGGCTGCATAGCCTGAGACCCTCAGTGCCTGGGGACAGAGGGCTGCAGGAGCCTGCTCCCCTTGGGGTCTGCCCAGAGGGCATAAGGACCCGAGGAAGGGAGGGCTGGGACACCAACAGGTGACCCATGTCTCTGCTCTGCACCCACAGAAGACCAAGTTCACCTTCCTGCGCTGTGCCATGTTGCTCAAGTGGGAGTTCCAGAAGGAGCTGTTTGGCAAGTTGGCTTGGGGCCATGGGCCGAGTGCTGAGAACGACATCTTTGTCTTCATAGTAAGATGTGGGCGCCCTCCTGGAGGAGGGAAGGGGGGCTGTGTGCAGTCATCCCGGCTCTCTGGGGGGTGTCCCCTCCCCCCTGAGTGATGGAGCTCAGGTCCTCCCCAGGGGGCCAAGCAGGAGGCGCCCATTGTGTGCCTGGAACTGTGTGTCTGAGGCCCCATGGAAGGGCCCTGGGGAGACACGGCACCCACTGGGGTCCCTGTGCAGACATGAGGAAGGTCCTTTAGTTCCCCGTACCCCAGGAAGGGGCCAAGCCTCCACCCCACACACGGTCGTGGGCCTCTGTGAGGAGCCTGTGCACTCGCAGAGGGGAAGGAGGGTGAGCAGAAGCATCGCCCTCTGTCTTCTAACAGCGGGTTGAATCCCTGCCTCCAGCCTCTCATTCTGTCCCACCTGGGGGGAAATCAACAGACCCTCAGCCTCAGCCTGGCTTTTGGGAAAACAGTCCCAGGCTCTTTAGCAGGACCAAGGCTGCAAGTGGGTGATACTGTCCCTCCCTGCCTGACACTCCAGCCTCTGGAAGAATTCCTTCTCCACTAGTGTGCTTTAAAACACCTGCCATGCTTCCTAAGGGCTCAGGCTTTGTGAGGCACAAAAGGCAGAAAGATTTGCTATTATCTGTATTTTTGTCCCTGCCACCACCTTCCTCCAAGGGGTCAAAGGGCAGAGCCCTCTGTGGAGGGAGGAAAACATGGAAGGAGGGGAAAGCCCAGTGAAAAACCCTCCTAATACTGTCCCGCCGGCATGGGCCTGGCGGTCCGGAGCAGGCAGTGCGGGGTAGGTGTGGACAGCAAGAGAGGCCGCATTTCCTGGACAGGAGCAGTTGGGGAGAGCTTCCTGGAGGAGGCAGAGCCCAGGCTGGGTGTGGGGAGAGCTGCAGGAGTTTCCTGGAAGGACAGGGAGGCCATTCTCCAAGGCAGGCGAGGGCAGAAATCTGCTCCGGCAAAGGTTCCCAGGGAGAGCCGCCTTTGGCTTCTGTAGGGAAGGGGACAGAGCAAGCAGCCCCCAGCACAGTGGCTCGGCCTTCCCGGGGGCAGCGTGGCTTCTGGGCAAGCTCCAGGTAGGGCTGCTCAGCCACGAGCTGCTTCTTCAGACCTTCCCCCATTTTATGTTGGGTTGTTTGTTTTTTGCTTGGAAATGCGTATGAATTCTTCATACGCTCTGCATGTAGATCCCTGGCCAGTTGTTTGTGTTGTAAATACTTTTACACAGTTAGTGACTGGTCCTTTTACTTTGCTTACAGCGTCTCTAGCTGTACGGAAGTTTCCACTTATAATGTAGGTAAATGTATTACTTTTCTGTGCTTCGGGGTCTTATTAAGAAATTCCTCCTCCTGCTTATTAGAGCAGTCCACTCTCTACCGTCTTTGAGAACATTTTCTAAAAAAAAAAAAAAAGAAATTCCTCCTTGCTCTATGAAATAGTGTCGGCATCAGGAGTGGTCCCAGAGACAGATCTGCACGGACAAGATTCGGGGATGGGTGGGGTTGTGCTGTCCGTGGGAAATGGGATGCCTGCTACCCCCTGTATGTCATCAGGCTGTGGTTGGGGATGGTGACAGTGGAAGCATGGACCTTGGGAGCCAAGGGGCTGCTACACTTGACCCTTACACCACGATCATGACTGAGTGTCTGTATCTGTCTAGTCCACTCAGGAGACAGGCAGTGCACAGCAATTTGAGCAGGGACAGTTTAATATAAAGATTTATTGGCCCGGTACAGTGGCTCATGCCTGTAATGCCAGCACTTCGGGAGGCTGAGGTGGGAGGATCGCTTGAGCCCAGGAGTTTGAGGTTGCTGTGAGCTGTGATTGTGCCATTACACTCCAGTCTGGGTGACAGAGTGAGACCCTGTTTCTAAAAAATAAATTAAAAAAAAGAATGATTAACTGCCACAGGGGATTGGAGTTACAAGGGATTAGCTAATAAGAAGTAAAGAGAACCCTAAAATGTACAAGGATAGCAGGAATAACGTGTCTGTAACACGTAACACACTAGCATGTGTGATGTAACGTGCCATTCGCTGGGGCTGGGACAAGTGCCCAGGGAAGCCCCCCCTGCCTCCTGGGCACCTCACTGTGTAGCAGAGACACAGGCGGTGCAGAAATTGCTGGATGTGAGCTCTCTGAGGTGCCAGGAGAAGTCGCTCACGGGGAGAAGTCACGTGGGAGACGGTCTCTTACAAAACCGGCCACGGGTGTCGGGGAAGCTGCCCTGTCTCGTCTGGCTGCCCGCAGGGTGCTGAGCCAAGCACTGGAGACCCTGCA
Source organism: Avahi laniger (assembly GCA_963575035.1). Classification (NCBI taxonomy): domain Eukaryota; kingdom Metazoa; phylum Chordata; class Mammalia; order Primates; family Indriidae; genus Avahi; species Avahi laniger. The sequence continues at coordinate 9,638 of CAUYSK010020225.1, forward strand.
GCCACGGAGCCGAGCTCAGGGCTGGGAGGCCCGGCCGCTCCCTCCTGCAGTGCCGCTCCAGGGGCTCTGGCAAAGGCACATGCTCGAAGGGCTCAGATCCATTCTCACAGAGCAGGCACAAGGGGCGGACTTGGAGCTGAGAGGCCAAAAGGAAAGAAAAGAAAAGCCAGTAAGAGGCACAAAGATCACTCACGTGCCACGCGCCCTGGCGCTTCTCGGTCTGCCTCGGTTCAGGCGTCTTGACCCCGCTCTCGTATTTTCCATCTCTTTTATCTCTCAGTGCTGCATTTGGGTTATTTTTTCCAGATTTATCTCCCAGTTCAGTAATTCTATGTTCCTCCATCTCTGATTTGCTCTTAAAACGTCCACGACTTTGTCTTGTCGGCAGCTGTCGTTTCATTTGTTTCTCTTTTGCGTCTTTTCCGAGTCAGCCTGTCCTTCCTTCTTAGAATCCATCTAGGCCTTTTCCTCCGAGGCCCCATGTTGCCACAGATGTAGTTGCTTACAAAATACTTCGTCATCTCTTCTGAATGGCTCCCTTATCTGGAACTCTCGAGGCTCCGGTCTTGCTGTTTGCTGCGCTTCCTGCCTCCTGCTCACAGTGGGTTCCCCGTGTTCACCTTGTCATTGTGCACCGTGGGCGCCCTAGCTACACTCGAGACGACTCATTCCCAGGTGTCTTTGTGTTCGCCGGAGATCTGGAACAAATTTTTACCTGCATTTCCCGGCTCCAAGATCCCCCTAGAACGCAGCAGTGTAAACCCAAACTCTAAATTCTTCTGTGGCCCTAGGCCAAGAAAAGGGGCAAAGATAGAGACAAATCTCCTTTTGGTGTCTCTGCCTGCCCTCGGCGCCGTTTCAGTCCAGTTCTCAAGGTTCCTGTTTCATGCCAGGGCCCTTCTTCTTACCAAGATCCCCTGGCACCACCCAGCCTCAACCCTGGGAGATGGCCTGTGCTCAGGGCGGCTGGAGCGTCAGCTCACACGCTCAGGGCTCCGCTCTGTCCCTGCGCAGCTCTGCCTTGGGGGTTCCCCTTTCGTCTTAGCCAGTTCAGCTGGGGACAGTGAAGAGAAATTTGTTGTTAACAGATTCTTTCATCTTGGAGGTATTTATGTGCATGGAGAGGTATATATACTACCGCTTGTATACATTTTATTTAAACCCAGTTTATTCGTCTTATTAATGTATTCAACTCTCCACATTTGAAAGCATTAAACAGTCAACATTACTAATGTATCATCTGCCCATCACTAAGACAATTCATAATATAAAACTTACGCATTTAACAAAGTAAATTTCCTGAATGTTTACATATTGATTGCAGACTTATTGACTCTGAACGTTTAATTAAAATCAAATTCAAATGTCGGCTTTTCCCAAGTGTTTCGAGCACTGTGAGGAAGACACGGTGGCGTCAGGACTATGAACGTGATCGTTGGAATGTGCGTCTTCATTGCCTGATATGCTCGTTTCCTTCCTTTTTCTCATCGTTCTTCCTTCCCTGCATAGACCTTCCTGAGTTTTCAGAAATCGCCCCATCTTCATGCCTTCCCAAGAGTTCTGTAGTTTTATCAGACCCAAAAGGAAACAGCTGCTGTCTTAGGCCGGCACAGGTTCCAGAGCCAGTTGTTCACCAGCGCCCCGGGTCAGAGCATGCTGCCGGCTGCTGCCCGCAGGGCCCTGTCTATGGTGATTTCCACTTGCCTCGTTGTGCAAATTCTACTTCTCGGATGTCAGCATCTTCCCCAGAAATCGTATCCTTCCGTTCCAATGGCCAGCATGCGTTTCCTATCTCACTGTCACCCTGACGTGTCCACCCAATCTGTAATCACTGTTAAAGCTCCTTTAATCTGGCATTTTGTAATAATTGAACCTGTGGATTACGTGTTCATCATCAGTAAACAGGTAGCTCGTTGCTCTCTACTTGTAGTCAGTGGTCTGACACAGCGCGTGGGATGCACTGCTGGAGCCACGCCTGGCCCTGTGGCTGGGTGGGGACATGGGGCTGACCTGCAGCCAAGCTGATGGCTCCCTCATGTCCCCATAGCCCCCTTGAGCCCCCCCCCGACCCCTCTCAAGCCCCTGGCCCCCACGCTGAGCGGTGCACTCCCAGCCCCACTTATTCTCCCCGATTGCATGGACAGAGCAGGCGCGTGTCAGTACCTTATTTTGAAAAATCACAACTAGAAGAAAAAAGATACTCATAGTTAACCACTTTCCTACTTATTAATACCAATAAAAAATTAAATGTATTAAATTATAATTTTCCTTCTTTTCTGTTATCACCCCCTTTCTCTTCACTCTATGCTGACTCTGCTCCTTGGAGTGGCATGATCAAGTCACCACCTGTCTTCACTCGCCAGGGCCACTGTAACAAAGTACCACAAACTGAGTGGCTCAAACGACAAATGATTCTCTCACAGTTTTGGAGGTCAGAAGTCCGAGCTCAAAGTGTCAGCAGAACCGTGCTCCCTTGGAAGGCGCTGGGAGGCTCTGTCCCAGGCCTCTCTCCTCCCTTCTGTAGTTTCTTTAACTCCAGTCCCCACATGGTGTTCTCCCACGAGAGTCCGTGTCCAAATCTCCCCTCCCTGTGAGGACATCAGCATGGAGGATTGAGGCCCGCTCTACTGACCTCATTTTAACTCGGTTATCTCTTTTAAGACCCCGGGTCCAAATAAGGTCACATTCTAAGGTCCTGGGGACTGAGGCTTCAGCATGTGACTGTTGGGGGATCACCACTCGGCCCATAGCAGATTCCGCTCTTGCAGGGATCCAGGATCACCACCGTTCCCGTCAGCGCTTTAATGCACAGTCGCTGCAACCTGGCCGACGTCTGCTCCCTTAACTTGCCACTTTCTTCTTTGAGCACAGCCCCTGGCTGTGTGTTTATTTTTTGTTTTTGTTTCTTGCCCCTGGATGTTTTTTAAAGCATCCTGCTTTCTGGCAATGTTCCAAATCCCTAAGAACTTTTCCCCACTCCAAGGCTCAGAGTCCACAGCTCCAGGGGGTCCTGGTGTCTGTGTGGAAAGTGTCCTGAAAGGCTGAGTCTGGGCCCTGGGAGGACACGGGGGTTGGTGGCAGCTAGCACTGCTGTTCACCCCCAGCATGGACCCAGGGCGGGAAAGTGTGTGTCTTTTAAAGTCATGGGCTGATGAGCAAATTTCCAGCGTGTGTGTTTGCCGACAACTGAGATGCTCTTCTGCCCAGAAGCTGAATGGAACCGTGCGTGTCTGGGATTTGGAGGGAGGGTTTCCACAGACCCCAGGTTGCCCTGTGGCTGTAACTGCAAGTCCAGACTACAGTGGGGCTCTGTCCCCTGTGCAAGAAGAGAGGGAAGGGAGGAGGCTTGGGTGGGAAGGGCCACAGAGCACTGGCAGGTCTGAGCAGCCCAGCCTGTGGGGAGCCTGTTGGTGGGTCCCAGGTGGGACAGGAGTCACCTGGAGTTAGCGACCCTAGGAGTGGCCCAGGAGACCATGTCCGGGGATAACAAGGACAGTAGTCCAAGGGCCTGTCTGAGAAGTGTAGGGGATGCGATGGCTTGGGGGGCCAAGGGCCAAGGTGATCTCATTAGGATTCTTGGCAGTGTAGGTGGCAGAACAGCCAATTCAAACAGGCTTAGACAGTGAGACAATTTGGTTTCTAAAACTGAAAAGCCTCAGGGACGCTCGCCATGGAAGAGCTTGATCTAGCAGGTCAAGGGCAGCTCCCGGCTCCCCTCCATCGCCTGCCTGTCTGCCTTAGCGTTGGCTTTGTCCCAGGGGCCCACAGTGGCCCCTATCCTGCTGTAGGCCCCACATGCACCGAGCACATCCACAGCGGCATGAGCACGGCTGTGAGCCATGCTGGGCTAAGCTAGTGCGGACAGCTGGCTCCTCACCCAGCTGCCAGGCCTGGCATTCCGTTGGCTCTGACGTGGCTGTGGACTCAGCGCTGGACCACGTGTGATAGCCGTTGGGCGGGGTACAGACAAGGCATGGGAGGAGCCAGGCAATTGCCTGGGGCATGTCCAGGACAATGTCAAGAAGGGTCGTATGGGTGGTTGGTCCCAGATCCCTGACCTGGGTCCCACCCAAGATAGGATCGAGTGAGGAGCTGGTCCCGCAGTGCTGGGCAACTCCAGCCCCTCACACCACAGCCCTGTGGGGGCCGAGGTCCTGTCCTGAACCCAGACGGGGGACCTGCCTCCTCGTGTGCAGGCGTGGTCAGTGGGAGGTGGGGCTGGTGTGGAGGCCCCAGCCTGGCTACAGCCCATGTCTTCCGCCCTCCCCAGGTGGAGAGCAACTTTGGCAGGTACCACCGGCTTCTCATGCAGGCCTTAACTTACCTGGACAGCCCCTACAAGACCCTGAAGCTGGCAGCTATGAAGTTCATTGGTAGGTACAGGCCTGATAGTGCCCCCCATGGCCACAGTGCCCACCAAGCCCAGCCCATGTCCCGTCGCCCTGAGCCTGCCGCTCAGACTCTGAGCTCACATAACAAAGGGGGTGGACAGGACTACCCTAGCAGCCACACACTGGTTGCCTGCCCCCCTTGGTGGGCGTGGAGCACCCTAGCACCAGCCCTGGAGGAGCAGAGCCCAGGCCCCTGCCCACCTACCTGCCTGTCCAGGGGCGATGCTGCAGGAATACTTCACCGACCTCTGCTATAGCCTGAAGAAGGACGACATGATGACCTTCAAGAGACGTGAGCTGGGCCTCGGCCCTGAGGCCCAGGGCTGGGCGGTGGGGGGGGACCTGTTCCTTCCCTGACGCTTGAGGAAGTCCCCTGGCCAGGTCGCGTTCTCCCCAAACTAGGCTTTCCTGAGAGTAGAACATCATCTTCTCCTTCGGACTGGGGCTCCGCGACAGGCTGTGCCCCCTACCTGGCCCCCCAGCTCCACCGCAGGCTGCCCTGCCCCTCCCAGGACAGGGCCTGGTGGGCTGTGGCCACAAGGTCAGACCCGTGGTCTCTGCCACAGGCTTTGAGGCCCTCAAGTGTGACCTGGACCCCAGATGCCGCAAGTTCTACCTGAACTTCTTGGATGACATCATAGAACTGTCCCAAAGCGTGGCCTGAGCTGCAGGGCTTGGTGACCCACTCAGCTAGACCTCGTTGTTGTCGTTGTTTTCTGTCTTTATTAAATGTTAACAGAGTTTGCCCTGGCCTCTCGGGCTCCTCCTGCCCTGTGCCCTCCTCCGTGCCTGCCGGGCTCTCCCCTCCAGACCCAGACACCATCTGCTGTGGATCAGAACGGCCTGGGCCTCAAGCAGGAGGATCCCCAAACCTTGGGGGTCATCCTTGGTGGCCATTTCACACCCGTCCCTGCCCTTAGCAGGTCTGTGGTCCTCCCTCTCGAATCTAGAATTGTCCCACATGCCCACTCTGGCCCAGGCTGCCCCGCCTCCCCCCCCACCCTGTCTATTCTCCACTCCATGGTCCAAGTAGAGTTTCCTAAAAGCACATCCGATACCGGGTCTGGGCCTCAGGAGCCAGTTTAAATCTGGACTGTGCTCCTGGGCCCCCACCCTCCTCTGTCTCTACCCTATGTCTGCTCTCGGTCTGCCACCGCCCAGCTCACTCTGCTGCAGCCGCTGAGCCCTCACCGGCCAAGGCCCAGGCCTCTGCAGAGCTCTCAGCCTCCCTGGGACTCCATCCCGCCTCCCCACCACTTGGCTGCTTCCCCTTGGCTGTGTGTGTCCTGGTGTGGACACACACTCCCTCTGCAAAGTCTTCCCCCTTCCCCAAGCCCAGCCTAGGAGCCCTTCAGCAGTGCCCCAGCCCCCTGCTCCCTGGTGGTGGCATTGGAGCCCCAGTGCCATCTGAGAAGGGCATCCAAGGGTCCTTGGAGAGTTCTTGGCTCATGGTCATCACCCAGTAAATGCGTGTCAGATGAACGAGTGACGGCAATGCTTTGGATGTAGTTCTTGTCCTCAAGAGGCACCACAGGCCTTGAGGGAAAAGCACTGATGCATTTGG